>JAQFXP010000577.1:0-27522 GCA_034693685.1 Belba bartosi
ATAGTTTAATAGTTTAAATTTTAATATTTTTAATGTTTTGTAAATAAATCATTGATTAGAAATAAAAATCAAGTTAAAAAAGTTACATAAGTTTAAAATTAGAAAAAGTGACGTCACTTCGCCTATAATATAATTTGCCTATAAATTTAACTCTACCTTATTTAATTTATAGTAAACGTACTAAAATTGTTTTTGATTTTATAAGTGTGTAAAATATAATACTTTTAATTAATAAAAACATTTTTTGTTATTTTATTAAAATCAAATTCAATTACGACATTACTGACGGAAATCCTATTTTTAATGACAAAACTTTGTAAACAATTAATTTATCTCAAATGCCATAAACTCTAAACCTGTTAAAAACATATAATAAATACTTTTAACTATTATAAAATGCAAATTACAGTAATTTTAATATTTATTATGCAATTCGAGTTAATCGAAATGGATTGTGGGATTCCAGCCCTTCCCGACTCCACTAATATAAGAAACGTATATAAGAAACGGTACGAAGAATACAGTTCTGTTGAATACGAGTGCGATTCGACTAATAATGAATTAGTCGGAAACTTGACTTTGCGCTGTAATAACGGCAAATGGATTGGAACTGTTTCCAAATGTGGTAATAGTAAACAGTTTTGATTTAATTAATTAAAAATAAATTTATTAATAATTAATAAAATCGCGTTAACAGCCATTCAGTCCGAATATCGGATTAAGAGTGTGTCGGTTCCTAATACTAATACCGACGGATTCAGTAATAAATTAATTAAATTATTTGATGCAAAAAGATGTTCTAAACCAGAGTTTAGTTGGAATTTAACAAATTATCAAAAATTTTATTTTGAAGTTCAATGTGAGTCACGAATTGACTATTTTTCGCTAATATTCTACGGAAATGAGTTGTTTAAAAATTGGCAAGATGAAAATTTCAATATTATTGCCGAAATTCACACATCTCGTCAACAGTGTCTTATTAAGTCATTTGAAACAATTGATAAAATTTTTCAAAAAACAAAAGTCTCATTCATTTGTAATACGAATTCAAACTCAAAACTAGAAAATCGTGAAACGCTTTCATCGAATTTGAAAGTTATATCATTTGAAGTCCAAACAAAACATCAAATTTCGGTCACTTTTTGTTCACTAATACTCTATTCATTCAGCGATTCTTGTGGTTCACCCGAAATGCCTTTACATTCAATTCAATTACAAAGAGATATATCATTCACTACTTTCTCGTGCGAACAAGACTTCTATTTAGAGCCAATCAGTAGTCAAAAAGTAATTTGCGGTCAATCGGGCGATTGGATCAATCAATTTCCGCAATGTTTGGCTAAAACTTATTGCTAATTGCCTGCAATAGATAGAACCGATCCTTACCTTCAGGTCAATTACAAAGAGTTAAACTATTTGAACGGAACACCATTTGCAGAAACAAATTCCGTCGCTTTATATTCGTGTCGTTTGAATAATAAAAACAATATAACACTTATTGGGGATAAACAAAGAGTTTGTATTAACGGTTTTTGGAGCGGATCTCAACCAAATTGTATGGAAAAAATTAATCCTGGTAGATTTTTAAAATTATTTTTTAAAATTATTCTCAATTAATTTTGTTTTGTTTTCTATTTAATCAAAAGCTGGAAATGGGAACAGAAATCAAATTTTAAGTACATATACGGCAACACCAAATTTGACCAAAACTGATAAATTTTAGTTAAATTAATTTGAGTTTAATTACAGATCCAAACGAGTCGTCAAAATTTCCCGGTATTACAGACTTTTAACATAAAGTATTGTTTTTAAAATAAAGTACTCATGTTTAATTGTTTAAAAATAGTTTGGTTTATTATCGGCATTTTTATCATTGCCTTAATATCGATAACAAATTTAATCGAAATTGTGTTTTACGTTTACACCAAACGTATCAAAACTCGAATCAGAGAACAGTTTGAAACACAAATACGAAATAAATTATTTGACGAATACGATGACATTGACTCTGCTGATAGAGAACATATATACGCTGAGTTGAACGCCGGGCCATATTCGGGCCAAATTTAATGGACGATTAATATGTGATTTTTAAGCTAAATTAAATCTATTCATACAAGTCGTTACACTTTTAAATGAGTTATGGAGTTTTATAATATAGAAATTGTAAGTTAAAATAAAATATAAATAAGTTATAAAAACGAAATAAATTTTACATCAATTTTTTCTTAAATTGAAGATAAACAACTAATAAATATGTGAAAGGCAAAGTAAGAATTTTACAATAATGTTGAAATAACTAGTTTTTATTGTTTTTAAAAAAATATATGATGTTTATAATTATGTTATAAAATATTATCTTTTAACCGTAACAATCAGATTGTAACTTTAAATAAATTGTACTATATAAATTTGGTTTTATTTAGAGAGTAAATAAGAAAGCGGGATCAGCCAAAAATCTCCTGCCTGATTTTTAAAATTGGAATTTTCACCCCCCCCCCTTTAGCATTTGGTCCGTGAAAAGGTACTCCTTGACTTTTTGATCCTCGACAAATTTTTCGGGTTTTTTGACCAAAATTAGCTCATTTTTTCTAAATTGGTGCTAAAGCCGGTTTAAATCCAGTTAAATTAGGGAACACGATTAAAAAATTGGCCAAAATATGAATTAAACCTAAACGGAATGTAGGTATGAAAATATAAACGGAATGAAAATATAAACGGAATGAAAATATAAATGGAATGTAGAAAAATAATTCTAATTTAAATGAAATATATATATATATTAAACTCAAAATTTAATTTTATTGTTTGATTCGACAATTATATTTATTATTTTGTAGTTAAATTATAAATGCTCAGGAATTGAATTAATTGTAAATAAACACACGATGTATGTGAATTGATATTAATTAATCAGATAACCAAGACAAAAACAACGCTTCGATTTTTTAACAAAAGTTTAATGAAATATACAACTCAGTATATACGACAAACTCTATGAGACAATAATGTAAACAACTATCTTACTATACAGAGATATTCCGAGTTAACGCATTGAACAAAAATCTATTAATGCTATTTCTATGGGTGAGTATTTTTACAATAAAAAATACAGTAGAGATTAATTATAAACAACATTTTATTTAACATTAATATATTATATCTTTTAGTGCAGCGCTAACTCTGAATATCTCTGTAAAATCTTAGGATGGAATAAAATTTATTTAAATTTATTTTCTAAATATTTTATTAGAAGAGCATATTAAATGAATACAAGACGATCAAGCTTGATCAGCTTTGCGTTGCTTTTGAGATGTATATGAAAGTAAAAAATGAGCTATGTGTTTTCACCTTTTTTTTATTATTTTAAAAAGTGATTAGAAATGTAATAAAAATATGATCAGTGAATAGCATCACACATACACAAACAAATTGAGATTTGATACAACACATATATTTCGTAATAATAAAATATTCCAAAACATTTAAATTTGATATTTATAGTAAATTCTAAAAATATGACTTATTATAACACAATAAATTATTGTATTTATTAAAAATAATCTGGAAAAAATATTAAATTGTTAAACTATAAAATTTATTTTTAAAACTAAAAATTAAGATATATGTATATTAACTTTAAAGAAAACGTAAGCAAAATTGAATTATTTTATTTGTAATTGATTTTCTAAATTATTAGTATACAAAACAGTTTAAAACAGTTACACGTTTAAATTTTTTATTTATAGCAATGAATTTAGATAATATTCAATGAGTTTTAATCAATTTTATGAAATGTTTTCTTATGAGTGTAAAGCTTTTTTCCAATATTAATAACTTTTCGTACAATTAGTTTTATTGCAATTATATGACAATAGATTTGTATGAATACTGTTTATATGTTTTTTCAATTCATAATTATTAAAAAAACATTTATTACAATTATTATATAAACATTTATGTCTTTTTATATTTAAATGATGTCTATTCTTGTGTTGAGTTAAAAAACAATTTTGAGTAAAACTTTTTCCGCAATTATCGAAATCACAAACAAATGGTTTAATTCCCAAATGATTGCGTTTATGACGTAATAGATAATGTTTATGATTAAGGCATTGAAATTTAACTATTTTATCTATTTCAGCAAAACATAGTTTATTATTTAAATTTTGCATACAAACAAATCATGTATTGAGTACTCTCCTAAGAAACTTTTATTTTAACTACCGTAAAATCTCTTGTATTGGTCGCGACTTATACAACAAAAAAAGTGATCTAGGTTAAAAATATAGACCTGCGAATTATATATGAGGTGCGACTTATATAAAAAAATGTTCAACAAATTTAAAATTAATTTCAATTTATTTTTAAAAAATTTTATAATTAAAATCTAACAAAAAAAGAGTCAGAGTCAGTATTAAATGCATTCAAAAAATCCAATTCATTTGAAACGCATACATTATTATCGTCATCTGATTCGATGTTTGAGATCTCTTGAGTAACGTCTTCACTATAATCACAAATACCAGCCTTTTTGAAACCATTTTTGACACAATCAATAAACACTTGGTCCCAACACTTCTTAATTCAACGACAGATCTCACAATAGAAAACCACTTTTAGTGAATGTATGATAGCCTTCAATCATCTATTTCTCCCATTTATTTTTCAATTTTGATTTGAATGACCGATTGATAGTTAGGTCTAATGGCTGTAATTTTTTAGTTAACTCTTTGGGTATGACCGCCAAAGTCGACAACTTATTAGCCTCTGATTTCGAATTTTCTGTAATATGAGCTGTCATTGAGTCAAATATAAGAATTGATTTTTTGTTGAAAAAAGAGCTTTTCTTCGTTTCCAAACCAATAACAACCACTCAATGAATACTTCTTCAGTTTTGTTTTTAAAATAAATTATTCATGTTTAATTACTTAAACATAGTTTGGCTTATTATCTGCATTTTTATCATTGCCTTAATATCGATAACAAGTTTAATCGGAATTGTATTTTACGTTTACACCAAACGTATCAAAACTCGAATCAGAGAACAGTTTGAAACACAAATACAAAATAAAATATTTGACGAATACGATGACATCGGCTTTCCTGACAGAGAACATAACCTTATATACAACACAACCTATGAGACAGTTGGCAACGTTGAGAACTACTACCTTACTATACAATCTTATGGAACTAATAAGCTTGATCAAGAAAAATGAACTTATATATTTAAATACTCTTTTGAATAAAAGCTAATATTATTAATATATTAGAAGATCAAATTAAATGCATACAAGACTGAACAGTATGATTTTAATAAATTTTTTAAAAATGTAATTTAAATTCATTTCTGCAGTATATAAATTTTATAAAAATTTTATTTTATATTTATTCAATTATCATAATCAAATTTAAAACTTAAAAACTGTTTATAAACGCTTGATTAAATTACAAACGTTAAAACTATTGATTGAGATGGCAGTAAAGAGTAACAGATTTATGATGCTAGAGCAGATTAAAATTGATCCAAAAACAAATTATAAATTTTTAGGCAAATTATTCTTTCAAACTTTTAAATGCTAAAGTTTAACAAGTAAATTTATAGTTTACTAAAATTGAGATAATATAACATAATTAGATTAACTAATTAGTTGATTATATGTTCAGGAATTGTAAATGTAAGACAATCCGGGTATTGATCAAGGGAAAGATTTTTGATAACACGTTCTCCAATTGGTAAACACTATGACTGTAAATAGCAAGGCTGTAACATGAATGCCAAATCAAAATTCACTATATGGTGTGTCTAAATAAACATTTTTACTCTATTAATATACCTAAATTACATTACCAGTTTTTTGTTTCTAATGGAGTAAAAATTTTTATTTAGACACACTATATAATGAATTTTAATTTGGCATTCATGTTACAGCCTTGCTGTAAATAAATTTAAATAAATTTAAATAAATAAATATTAGTTTTTCTATTTAAAGCATTACTACAGTTTTTATTAAACTTTTGACATGTAACTTTTTATTTCAAGCAAAACAATGTAGTTTTACTTGGGCAGTATACCACAGTCTCAAAGAGCATGAGATAATACGCAATAGTGCCTAAAGTTAGAGATTTTGGTTTTTATAAAATGTTTAAATATACAATTTTAATTGTTTTGGTAATTAATTTATACATATATTGTAATTCAAACAATTTTATAATAACTATTATTTTACTGTAAACTTATAATATATTTAATAGTTTGATGTTTGTTTCAAAATATAATTTACAAAAATGATAAAAATAAGTTTCAATATATAATAAAAGTTTTAAATAATTTTGAAATTCATATTAATAATGTAAGTTAATTATATCGATCGATAAGTTGTTGGCATGTACAAGTATATTTTAATTTTATTTAATTTTATCATTTAATTATTGTTTTCAAAAAATAATAATGGCTTTTTTATTATAATATCTTTAGTAACGGTATTACATAATATAATTATTTATACAGTTCAGCTCCATTTCTGATAACTGTGTTAAGCAAAAAAAATATATAATAAAGTGTACTTTAATTTTAAAAACGTGTTTTTTTGCAAAAATTACATTATTATTATACAAATATAAATTATATTTTTTTTTAGATTTTTAAATGTATAATTTTTTTAACTAAAATTTTAAAATTTATATTCAAAAACAATTTGCTATTAAATAGTTTATATTAAAAATTACTAACAATTAAAAATAATATAAAACACATATATTTATTAATGATTATTATGTAAAAATATTTAGAATATTTTAAATAAAATAGATTATATTTATATTTAAATAAAATTTTTCAAATTATATTAAGCTGAAATATTATACATTTAAATATCAAATACAAAAATATAATACGTATAAATTATTTTCAGACTATACATAATGTAATAATTGTGTGTTTTTTGCAATAAAATAACATTATTTTATTAAAGTTTATTTTTTTACTTTTTTAAATTATATTTCCGATAAAGTTGACAAAAATGGAGCTGAACTGTACAAATAAAATTTTTGTGTAATAACAATACTAAAGATATTATAATATCACGTTATTATATTTATTTTGAAAAGAAAAACTTAACAATAAAATCAATAATTGTTTTATAAAAAAATATTAATTTTTAGTTATTAGAAGAAGTTATTATAATAATTATTTTTATTTTAAATTATAAATTTTAAGTAATTAAGTAATCTTATCATGTTTAAATTTCTTAATTTTGATTTGATTTATGTTAAGATTTTTCAAGAATATTGTTTGGGAAGATATTGCTATTTTGGATTAAAACTATTGGTCATTAAAAATATTATATTATTATAAATAAATAAATATCCAAAACATTTATTATATATTAAAACGCATTATATTATATTGTTAATTTATGTTTACAACCAATTCAACTACTACAAAATACTTTGTAAGTTTATAAAATTATAAAATTAAATTTTATTTAAAAGTACGATAAATATTATTAAAATATTATTTTTTAAATTTAAATTTGCTATTTATTTTATATTAATTAATTTAAAATAATAAGATTTAAAAAGATATCAAATAAATTTAAAATAAAAAATATTTAAATTTATTACAATTTTAATTTTAAACTAATTTTACATTGAAAACAAACTATTTTATATATTTTTATCAAAAATAATTACTAATTAATTTTAATTTTAAAAAATTATATATATATATATTTATAATATCTTATAAAATAATATGGATACATATATATTTATAAAGTCCTAAACTTATTGAGTCCTAAACCCATAGAACTTGTTGACAGTACCATAAATAATATTTGTAAATGTAGTTTATAAAAATCATTTGACTTACACTATATCAGTAGGCTTCAGTTATAAAAGTTCAAAAGTGTTAGTTAGCTATTTTACTATTTATTAAACATACAAAAACATTTTAACTGAATAGGCCTGAGATAGGTCTGGCGAGTTTTTTCAGTTATATTGTTTTGTATTTTTTAATGAGTAGTAAAACAAGATAACTAACACTTTTGAACTCTTAATAATTGGAGACCAATGTTTTAGAGCAGAGAAGGGCAATATCTCATAGTTCAAAAGAGTTGATTAACAATTTAACTGTTTGCTAAACATACAAAAACAATATATCTGCATAGTCCAAAACTTAACCTTGACTGACCAAGCAGATAGACTGTTTTTGTATGTTTAACAAATGGTATAAAAGTTAACAAACATTTTGATTTCTTATCTTTTGGGCATCGCTGTTTTAGAGTATTATTTATAACCTACTTAACAGATTATAATATTAATAAACTTGAACAAGATTAAGTTTGACATCATTTTAAACAAAAACAATTATAGTTTTATTTTATAGTATTATAATAAATATTAGAGCAATATTTTCTTATTTAAATTTTCAATTAATATATAATTTAATACATTATAATATTATTGTAAATATAAATGAATTTTTTTAGGAATAATAAATATTTGTTTATTAAAAGAACAAGTTTGATTATTTTTTTTTAATTAAAAAACAAGAAAAATTTATTTATAAATATAAAAAAATTTTAATTTAATATTATATAAAAATGTATTCAATATATTCACATGGACCAGATGCATTTAATATTATTAATGAGTATTTTAAAAAACAAAATGAAAATTTAACAATTAAACAATATTTGATTAATAATCAATTGAAAATTAAAAAGATATTCGTAATATTGATTGCAATGATTGGATTCTTATATCAATTTTTGGATTTATTGTCGCAGTATATGAACGATAATATTGTTGTCAACACTTCTATTGAAAGCTTGAAATCTAAGAAAATACCTGCGATTACAGTCTGTTTGCCCACAACTATAGCTATGAATAAATACGCGAAACTGTATCCGAAATATCAAAAGCTGTTCGAAGAGTATCAAAATGCTGTCAAAAATGTAAATTTTAATAAAATCAATAATCAATATATAATTCACAAATATTTCAAACAATTCGAAAAATTGCAAAATGAAATCAATCCAACAATTCATCAATTATTCGATAATTTAAGTTTTAAAATAGATAAAGCAATATTTTATATAGACAATGAATTCGATTATTACGAAATTAATAATAAATTATATAATTATTCAAAAATAGTTAATTCATTTATAATAATTGAAAATAAATTGCAAAAATGTTTTACATTTCTATCGGAATTAACTAGAAAATTTCAGAACAAAGAAGGAAGTTTTGTATACATTAATATTGTTTTGCCTAATCCTAAATTGTGGTTTCCTTTAAGTTTTTATGAAAATCAATCTTTTCTAACAATTCATTCATCGGACGAATTACCGGATTTTTCAATTAATGAAAATTATATTCGAATTTCATTTCCTATGGGTTATGCGATTTATTATAATAAAATACAAACTAAACTTTTGGCCGAATATAATGTTAATAAATGTCGTAATTATAACACAAATGATAGCAATAGTCATATAAAAAGCAGAACTAATTGTATCGACAAATGTAGGTCTGATTACATGCGAAGAGAATACAAATCCAATTGTATTCCAAAGTTTGAAAATATATTGTATAAAAAAGAATATTTTAAAAATATTACAAAATTCTGTTTAAGTGCAAATTTTGAAAACAAAATTTATTTGAATATATTTAAAATTTGTAAAAATAAATGTAAGAAAAATTGTTTAAAAAAATATTATAATTTCGATATAATTGGAGGCAAATTAAAAACAGAATATATAGATATATATATATATCACAGCGATAATCCAAATATATTAGTCGAACATAAACTGAAAATGGAATTAATTCAAGATTTTACCGAATGTAGCGGTTTGTTAGGCATGTGGTTAGGACTGTCTGTTTTAGATTTAACTTATTTTTTAAACACAATTATTAAGAAAGTATTTAAAAAATGCCAAATAATTAAAAATATTAATTTTATATTTAAATGTCTATCAATTCTTTTATGTTTCTCTGGCCTTATATATCAAACGTCAATATTAATGACTGAATACTTAAACGGTCGGACAGTTGTGTCGACAACAATATCTAGAAATACATAAATAAAAATACCGGAAATTTCAATATGTTATCCGAGTTTATTATCAATAGAAAAAATTGCGGCAAAATTTCCGGAATATAAAACCGATTTTAATTATTATATTTTATTAAATAATTTAAAAGAGAAAAATTTAATTAATAAAACAAATTATTTATTTCAAATTATTCAAATCTATGATAAATTAACAGATAATACAAATGTATATAATTCAACAATTTATGATTACTTTAAATATTTAAGTTTTAATCCAATGACCGAAACACGAAATACCAGTTCCTATATTCGGGTAATTGACTCTAATATCACTTATTATGACTACAATCCTATTATATGGTATAATACGGGTCATGTCAGAAAGAGATGCTTGACATTTTTTAGTAATTTAAACAAAAAATCGAAAGAATTACGAATTAATTTTAAAGATATTATCATTAATATACAACATAATGACATGTGGTTTCCATTAGATTTATACAATTATTTTAATGGCATGTTTATTTTTTTAAAGCCAATTTCAAATATCTTCGAAAACATTTATGTTAAAGATGAAAAGATTTTAATGGGATTTGAGTATTGGATTAAATTTAATTCTATAAATACTCGACAATTGGCGACCAATTATGAGACCAATTGTCGTAATTATGATTTGGACGACAGCTATAGTCATATCAATTCCAGAACTGATTGTATTATTAAATGTATTTTGAAATATTATATTAAAACATGTAAATTTAATTGTATTCCATTTTATGATCAGTTTGTTTTACAAGAAAAATTTTTTAATAATCAATCTATATTTAAAATTTGCCCGCCAAATTTTCAAACAAATTTTTGCACTAATAAACAAATTATTTTAAATTGCGCAAATAACTGTCAAACTCCTTGTTCAGAATATTTTTATTATTTTAAAGTTAAAAATAGGACAAAATTAGAAAATATTCAAAAAATGGTTAAACTGTATATAAGACACAACCGATTGCCGGGCCATATCTACGAACACATGACTGCAATCACATTCATATCATTTATGTCTAATTTCGGCGGACTTTTAAGCTTATGGTTGGGATTATCCTTATTTTCTATTATGGATTTTATTGTTAAATTATATAAATAAAAATTAACATTAATAATTTATTAAGATTATTTATTAATTTTTATAATAACAACAAAAAGTTTGTATGTTAGAAATTGTATTGAAGAAAATAATTTAAAAAATAATTAAATTTAATATTTTTAAGCTTTAATTAAACGATTTGAATAAAATTTAAATTAATATGTTGTAATTACAGTGTTTTGTTTTATATAATATAATATAATATAATTTATATATTTTAAGAAATTAATCTAAGTATTAAAGCAAATAAAATATCTTCAGTTCTAGTTCTGCTCTCCATTTCATTCAATACAAACATACCTTCTGTGCAGTCATGCAATTCTATTATGAGCTTCACTGCCAAATGCGATTAAATATGATTTAGTAAAAAAGCATATAGCAGTGAAGCTTGTAATAGTATTATTTATTTTAAAAAATTTAGTAAAATTTATAGACTTTCAAAATAAATAAAATTTTAAATTTAATTTATGTCTATATAATGGCTGAATTTTAATTTGTAACGACAGAAAAACAATTGTAATGTATAGTGCTTAAATTACCTGTAGATGTTAATAAGATATATACGGTAGTGCCAAAACCTTCTATAAAAATGCGCATCTTATTGTTAAAAAGTGAATTTTGTTATATTTAATAAATTTACAATTTTTACAAAACACAAACATTTATTAAAAATACATTAAAATTACAATTTTAAAAAAATTTCAATAAAATAATACATGTTTGCTGATTAGCACCTGATTTCGGAATGTTTTATAACTAAAATAATAAAATTATAATACATAATTAAAGATATAACATATTAAATTTTTATTTATTGCAGTAAAACCTATTAAATTACATTGATTAATTTTTAAATGATTATGCTGCAAAAAGCTAGATTAGACAAACACCTAATTTAGGCATTTTACATCTCAATGTAATTTAATATAATATAGAATATATATATATAATTTTATTTATATTTTTGTTATTTTAATAAATTTTTATTTATTATATTTTTAAAGTAAATTGACATATTAATAACTATAAAATTTATAATATTTGTTATGATAAAATTTAATTAAAATTTTATAATTGAATATATAATATAATAAAACTAATTATTATATTTAAAAAATTATATAAATCTATGAATAGAAAATTTAAATTTATTCAATTCAATTTCATATTTTTTATTGTTAACAATGAAAATTTTAATTATTATTTTAATTAAATTTTTAATATCATAATTAACCTAGATTATATAATAGCAAAATATATTTTGTTTGTGATATAAAGCAAATCTATTAGAAAATAAAATTCATGTTTTGAGTTTACAGCGTAAGTTTGCAGTAAACTAGGTAAGTTTAAAATAATTTATTTTTAAAATTAATTAAACAATTATTTCTGTATATTATTAGGTTTATATTTCAATTTATATTATTATAAAAAGATTGGCAATAGATTAAAAAAATTTCTATTTTTTTAAGTTATTTTAATCATAATCAGAAACTTTCGCTCTAAAATAACAATATCCTCCCTATTAAACCCCCGGTACAATCTTAATTTAAATCAAATTATAGTTTTAAAACTTTAACTCGATAATTATATGCTCAATATTGTATGCTCAAAAAATAAACTATAAATCAAATTGAGTTAATATGTTTAAGAGAGAGAATTGTGCAAAAATTATTTTTCTAACTGTAATATTTAGAAAGTCATACCCATTTAAATATACAATATTTTCTTAAAGTTTATTAATTTCAAACTTAATTTACAGACAAACTAAATGAAATATTTTATTTATTTTTTTCATTAACAAAAACAAATATTAAAACAGAATAAGTAATTAAATAAAATATTTAAACATACTATTTTCTTGTGACGGGAAATGATATTTACAATACACAAACACAAGTTTCATAGAATTAGCCACTCAATTCTAAATTTCTGTTTAATTTATTTAATTACCATATGTAAGTAATATTATATAGTGAAACGAAAAATCTGGAATTAAGTGGTTAATTTTATAAATATTGTGTTTACATATTATATAATAGTAATAAAAAATAATATGTAAATATATAATAATACTGGTAATAACTAAGGTTTATTTATATATATAAATTAAATTTTTATAAAATTAATTTATTTGCACCCAAAAATAATATATTTAAGCAATAAAAATTTAACTATATTAGTTTTAGCCGCAATTGGGGGCGTTATGGGGCTTTTTAGCTGTATTGTTTATGCATTGTAAAATATGATTTCTTTATAAATCTTATAAAAAATGTTTACCATTTGACTCAAAAATTAGAATTTTTATTTTTTTTGTAATAAAATAATGTTTCTAGTTATTTTGAGCGGTTTTCATCTTGCCACTTAATCATAAAAACCAAAATCTTATTTTCTTCTTATATAAACTTTACAGCCAAAAAGCCCCCTAACGCCCCCAATTGCGGCTAAAACTAATATAGTTAGCTTTTAATTGCTTTATTTGTTCCAAAAACAGTAATCAAGTTTCTTAAAGTCGTAAACAAGTTAACGGCACTCACGGTTAGTCTATATTTTACTTTATCTTCTGTTTTACATTTATATTTACGCTTATTAATCATATTCAATGTTAAATGCAATATTAAGACTACTTATCTTATCAATCGCTTTATCTTAGTAGAGTTTATAAACTTTCTTTTTCTTAGTAGATTATTCAAAAAACTTTCACGCAAAAATAAATGGCGGACAAAAATTAAATTAATTTTTGAAAATTAAAATTTTGGCCAAATTCTCATTGAAGTCAAAATTTTGATATTAAATAACTCAAAAACTAAATTTTTTAAAAATATGGTTTCAACGGCAAAAAAATGTCTTTTGATGAGATCACTAATAATCAGGGCTGAGAAAAATCGGCCGGTAATAGGCTAAAGCAAAATGTAGTAAGGAGTGAGTCTAAACCGATTTTTGTTACTTTATTATAAAATAATAATTATATAATATAAATAAAATTTAACTTATTGAATAATTAAATTAATACAATAAATTACATTATTAATAAGGCCATTACCTCATCGTTTTTTTGATCATTTTTTCATAGACATTAGATGGTATAGAAAAATGTCAATAAATTACGACACATAAAATTATATATGGTTTTAAATTATGAAAAAATATTTAAATTAAAAATAAATATTGTTAAGTCGAATATATCTATGTCGAATATTGTTAAGTCGAATATAGCTATGTCGAATATTGGTAAATCAAATATAGTTATGTTGAATATAGCTATGTCGAATATTGTTATGTCGAATATTGTTAAGTCGAATTTTGTTAAGTCGAATATTGTTGTAAAATTCGACATAGCTATATTTGGCTTAACAAAATTTGATTTGACAATATTCGACATAGCTATATTCGACTTAACAAAATTCGTTTTAACAATATTTGACTTAACAAAATTTGACATAACAAAATTCGAGATAGCTATATTTGACTTAACAATATTCGACTTAACAATATTTATTTTTAATTTAAATATTTTTACATAATTTAAAACCATATATGATTTTATGTGTCGTAATTTATTGACATTTTTCTATACCATCTAATGTCTATGAAAAAACGATAAAAAACAATAAAATAATAGCCTTATTAATAAAGTAATTTATTGTTTTAATTTAATTATTCAATAAGTTAAATTTTATTTATAACATATAATTATTATTTTATAATAAAATAACAAAAATCGGTTTAGACTCACTCCCTACTACATTTTGCTTTAGCCTATTACCGGCCGATTTTTCTCAGCCCTGCTAATAATAGAATAATTAATACCGTCGGAAAAATATCAATAAAAATCTTTATGAAAATATTAATTACAAAATTAAACTAATGTTTAATAAATAATTTAATTTATAAAAGAAAAAATGTATCCGATATATTTACACGGACCTGATTTTTATAATATTGTAAACAAATATTATAAAAAACAAAATAATAAATTAAAAATTAAATACAAAGTAAAACAATATTTAATTAATAATAATTTTAAAATTAAAAAATTAATTATTATAATGCTGTCATTGATTGGATTTATTTATCAAACGACAAATTTATTATCAGAGTATATGAGCGGTAATACTATTGTCAACACTTCTTTTGAACGCTTGAAGTACAGGAAAATACCTGCGATTACAGTCTGTTTGCCCACAACTATAGATATGTATAAATACGCGAAACTGTATCCGAAATATCAGAATCTTTTCGAAGAGTATCGAAATGTTGTCTCAAATATGTCTGAAAATGATTATTTAAATAAAACAAATAGTCAGTACATAATTGACAAATATTTCAAACCATTTGAAAAATTACAAAATGATATAAATTCTACAATTCATTAATTATTTGATAATTTAGGTTTTGAATTGGAACAAGGATATATTATGATAGACAATGTTATAGATGTCGAGGTAATAAACAATATAGGCTATTTTAATGAATCCAAAATTTTTTCATCAATTATATTTATTGAAAATAATTTGCGAAAATGTTTTACATTTTTGTCTGAATTAATTAAAAAATATAAAAACATTGATGGCAATTTTGAAACTATTCGTATAAATTTGGCACATAATGATTCATGGTTTCCTTTTGGTTTATATAAAAATCAGATATTTTTATCAATTCATTCTTCGGGAGAATTACCGGATTTTTCAATTGATGAAAATTATATTCGATTGCTATACGAAGATGAAAATCAAATTAGATATAATGAAATATAAACTAAACGTTTGGACAAATATAATGGGAATAAATGCTATAATTATAACATAAATGATAGCAATAGTCATATGAAAAGCAGAACTAATTATATCGACAAATGTATGTCTGATTACATTCGACAAAAATACGAATACATAAGTATACCAAAATATGAAAATATGTTATTTAAACAAAAATATTTTAATAATTTTTCAAAATTTGATTACAAATTAAATTTGAAAAATAATAATAATTTAATTTTGATTAAATATTGTAAAAACAAATGCTACAAAAATTGCCAGGATCGTTATTATAATTTTATACATATAAGCAAAAACCAACAAGATTATTATTTTGAAATAAGAATTCTACATAATCATATTTCCGATATAGTAATGAAGGAGAGATTGGAAAAAGAATTTATATCATTTGTCTCCGAGTTTAGTGGTTTGTTAGGCCTGTGGTTACAGCTCTCTGTTTTGGATATAATTAATTTTTCAAAATTTACTTTTCTGATTAAATTTATCCAAATTCAAAATAATCATAAATTAATTAGAGTGTTAAAATTACTATTAATACTATTTTGTATTTCTGGTCTTTTATATCAAACATCAATATTAATGACTGAATACCTGAGCGGTCGGACAGTTGTGTTTACAAGAATTGAGAGAATGAAAAGCATAAAAATACCGGAAATTACGATATGTTTTCCGATATTTCTATCGATGGAAAAGATTGCAAAAAGATTTCCGGAATATAAAACAGATTTAATGGAATATATAAAAGATATACAAAATTTAAATAAAAATAAATTTAAAAATGAAAATGAATTATATTTTTATTTTAATAAATGGTATGGTAATTTTATATATAATAAAAATGTATTGAATTCAACAATTTATGATGTCTTCAAATATTTAACTTTTAATCCAATGACCGAAACACGAAATACCAGTTCCTATGTTCGGGTAATTGACTCTAATATTTCTTATTATGATTACAATCCTATTCAGAGTTTGCAAACTACATCTAATTATCCTGAAATAAAATGTTTGACATTTTTTAATAATTTGAATAAAAAATGGAGAAATTTAAGAATTAATATAAAAGATATTATCATTAATATACAACACAATGACCAATGGTTTCCATACACTTATTATAGATATCAAAATATTGATTATAGTTTAATAACTCTTAAATCTTCGAATTCAAATTCGGAAATAAATTATTTTTTAAATTTGTTAAGAATATCAATAGGTTTTGAGCATTGGATTGAATTTAATTCCATAACTACTCGACAATTGGCGACCAATTATGAGACCAATTGTCGTAATTATGATTTGGACGACAGATATAGTCACATAAATACAAAAACCGATTGTTTCACTAAATGTTATTACAAAACATTATTCCGAATTTGTAAATCAAATTGCATTCCATACTATTTATCACTTGTTTTAAGAGAAGTTTATTTTACAAATCAATCTCAGCTGAAATTCTGTCCAATAAATGATAAACAATTCTATTTATATCTTCAAACAAGCTTACCATATAATGTACATAATATTTGCAATAATATTTGTCAAAACAATTGCTTAGAATATATATATGATTACAAACTTATTAAGAAAAAAATACTGAAAAATAAACCAAAAATTGCAAAAATTTATTTAAAACACAACCGATTGCCGGATCATATTTACGAACATATGACTGATATGACATTGATTTTATTTCTATCAAACTTTGCTGGCTTGTTCTCTTTATGGTTTGGTTTATTAATTAAAGATATTTTGATTTCATTTTTATTTAAAATTAATAAGTATTTTTAATAAATAAGTAATCGATTTGTATCCTAACGGCTATTTTTATTATAACCACATTAACGAAATGTTACGAATGTGTAATTCATAAATTGTTTTAAAATTAATTAATGTAAATTATATTTTTACTGCACTATATGCAAAATTTGATATGTTATAGTTTTAATTATGTTATTGTTATTTTAATTATAAGCAAAGTCTGGACTTTGCTACATCATCTTCATAAGTAATGAGACAATATATATCACTTTTATAACATTCGGGAAATTATTTTAAAATTGATTTATAAGTATATATAGGATATTAATTTTTATCTAGAGTATTTCAGATTTATGAAAATTAATTATCTGAAAGTTTTTACAATTTAAAAATAAATATCGTTTTATATTTATTTGTTTACTTATTTATTTATATTTAGAGTTGTATGCATCTTATAGTTAAAAAAAAGTTAATTAACACTTTGTATTATTTGCTAAACATACAAAAACAATATATCTGCAATGGCCATCACAGATATATTGTTTTTATATGCTTAGCAAATGATATAAAGTGTTAATTAACTTTTTTTTAAACTATGAGAAGCATTTAACTCTGTTTATATTTAATGTTTACTTAAATAAAGCTTAACGAAAATTTTGATGGAATATGCTCGCTATACTTTTAGCATTGATAGAAGCTTTAAAGCTGACGTCAGAACTAACTTAAATAGTGCTAAACGAATAGCGATTATATTCTATTAAAATTTTCATCTACTTTATTTACTATTTGATTCAATTGTTTTAAAAATAAACAAATTAATATTTTACGTTATTTTTTTGTTAGAGTGTTGATAAATTCTAAATTTTTTGGCCTGAGTGGATAAAATTCAATAAATATGTTTTTATTTATCAAGTAATCTTAAATTTTGATTAATTAAAAGGATATATATAACTTGTACATTTTTTATTGATTTTTTAAATTAAATAGTTTTTATTTAGTTTAGAAAATATACTAGATAGAAATTCATATCCTATAATCATTTATAAGATTTTTATTATAAAAATTTAAGTTTCAACACACTGTTAGCTGAATAAAAACAAATGTAACTTTATTTAATTTAACACAATTTTTGCTTTGTAACAGAAATCACATTTTGTGCAAAAAGGTCATGAATATGAAGTAATTAAAAATTTTATTAAGGACAAATTGCAATAATTAGTATAAAAGAAAATTTATACTTTAAATTAAATTAATAAGAAAATAACTAAAAGTAAAAAATTTTTATAAGTCAAAAACTGTGTTTATGATGTTTTTGGTTGTATTAATAGCTATAAGCATGGGTATATTTTATAAAACATATTTTTATTTCAATAAATTTTAATATTTTAAAATTTTAATTTAACTGATGCTGGTGGTAGAAACGGAGAAGTTGGAAAAAAGGCAGGTAGAGCTGGAGAAATTAAAGAAAATTTGAAAGATGTTAAAGATAAAATAGTAAATAAAGTGGCAAAAGTAGGAATAAAAGCGGCTTCAGCAGGATAATGGTAAAAATAAAATTTAAAATTCGGTTTTATTTAAAAATAATTATTTTTGTTAAAAACAAATATTTATAATAATAATTCTAAACTTTAAATTTTAATAATAAAAACATCACAAAATTAAAAATATTTTAAAAGAATTAATAAGATATTATGAGATTAAAGTAATGAAATTTGGTTTTAGATTTTTTTTCAAATTACAAATTATTTATTGTTTAAAAGTTTAAAAAAAGTTATTTGATATTAAAGTTATTGTTAAACAAAAATTTCTAAAATAATTATTTCATAAATGAGCTTTAAAAATATTAATTGAATTCAATTATTAAAAAAGTCGTATTTTTTAGAATAAAAATCATAGTTTAAGTTTAAATACAATTAAAAAATTTTAATAAAATTAAAATAATACAAATAAAGATATAACTTAAATAACTAATAAAGAAATTAAATCAAACAAATCAAAAGACTATAGTTTAGGTTAATTTATTAATATATACAATAAAACTAAATAAAATTAATTATTTTGTGTCACATAGTATAGTTTTAAATTAACTCGTTTTATAAGAACATTTTTTAACACTTTAAATAAAATTTTTAAAAAGGTCTATTTCACTTTATAAGAATATGTTCTAAATTGAGAAAGAATACGGTAAAATATATTTTTTAAATCTAAACAAAAAAATATGACATAATTAATCGTAATAAATTGATAAATCCGTCAGATTAAGTTAAGACCAGATGTTATAGACAGAGAATATCGTATTTCGCGATTCAATGTTAACTTCGGTTCGAGTTTTCAAATTCAGTCAAAGTTTTTGTCTTAACTCACATTCAGTACTCATTCGCTGTTAACAGAAGTGAAGACAAATATTGGGAAATATTTCAAATAAGATTGGGTTAAATTTTTGACATTATGTTTCTCATTTATTTAAACAAATTGTTATTAAACAATGAAAATATAAATAAATTATTGAATAAAATACATAAACTAAGTAAATTAAACAAAGTATGAAATAAAGTTTGACAAAATGTATTAATAGTTTGATGCCAAGAGTCTTAAGTGGGTTTAGAGAATGTGATTAATGTTTTGGTATATTTTTCGGTTTCTATCTGTTGTATTATATTAAATAATTATTATATTTATGTAACTGTTCTTAAAGTAATTGCTTTGGAAATAAATAACACATTCAATGAAATTTTAGGACAAATCGATGATTAGTATAGATATTATAGCTAATTATTGGTTGCGATATAAAAGACCGATTCGTTTCACTTAATCAAACAAGTTCTTACATTATAAGAAATGTTATAGAAACTCAACATTTATTATTTGTATATTAAATTAGTTTGTCAAAAAAATAAAATATTTAATCTTATATTATTTACAATATTTTAATAATAATGTCAAAACAATTAATTTAAAAAATAAATTTTAATTAAATTAAACAAATCCCATTATTAAAAAATAAATACAACCGCAGTTAGAACACAATGTATTGATAGAATTCGTAGTTATTCATTGGAAAAAACTTGAAACAATAAAATTCAATGTCGGGTCCGGACAGACTCTCAATGAACGCAACGATTTTCAACCGATTTCTAATTGAAAGTTGATTTTGAATTGAATACAATAGAAGATAGGGTTTATGCGACCAAAAGCTAATCCAAGAGCTAAATAAATTGATGAAAAATACAACTGAAAAAACAATAATAAATGAAATTGCAGCTACAAATCTAAAATAATAGCTAGTGCCCTGGTTATATCAAAGCTGCCAGTGATATTTTTGTAAGCTTATTGTATTTGGATTGTATATATGTATATATTGTATATAAGCCTATATTATTAATATTGTATTAGCATTTAATACTATGCGCGCCAAACTAGGGAGTATAATAATTATATTAAATAATTATTTGTATTATTAAATAATTTGTAAAATATTTTAAATTATTTTAATACTATTGTAGAAACAAATAAAATTAAAATATTAAAAGAATTCATATTCGGTTAATCACTAACACCTATATTGGCCGTAATATTATTAATTAGAGCCAATCTTTTTGTATTCAATGCATTCAATTTAAATATACGTTTGTGTTTATAATTATTAAGAAATAAAAATAGTTTCAATTTATACATCAATTCTTGATATTGTACAGTACAATGCATTAAAATCCAGAATTAATTTTTGAATTCAAATATGGAATGGCCAGTTAAGTTACTCGAATCTAAGTCTTTACTAAAACTTAAGGAGAATTATTCTAAACGAGTTAGAAACTTTAAACCCCCCAAAAAAGGACAAATAATTGGAAAAATGTGATCAATTTTGAAAAGAGGTTTTGCTGAAATATATAGATTAGTTTTTTGTTACTATTAAATCCCGACTTTAAATGTGTATATCTAACGAAGGGCAGGCTATTAAATTGTAAAACTTTAGATAATTAAATTATTAATATTTATTTATAATTATTATTAAAATTAAACTTATAACTCAAAAAATAAAAAATTTATTTTAAATAACTTTTTCTGGATTTTTATGCATTGTACTGTATAACATTTTCAATTAAAAATACAATAAGAGTAGCAATGAATAAAACGGCGGTTATATTGGTCTGATTTCCCAATATATACAACGCATTACCCGTTAGGATACGAATCGATTGCTTAGTCATTAAACCAGAAATTAGGTATAGAATAGAACTGATTATTAGTAATATTTTAGTAAAAATAACAAATATTATTTTTTTATAGTAGATTTCGTTTAGGTATTTATCAAAATTATTTGATACACAAATACCATAACCTTTAAACGACTTTTCTATTCTCTCGATTGCGACACTTTCATTAATGTTATTCAATGCAAATCGATTAAACTGTTGTCTAATTTCTATTTTATCAGGCAAATTCGAATGGATTAGAACTCATTTTGTGTTTTAAAACAAAATTTATTTAATATTTTTGAATAACTAAGAAATGCGTTAAATGTTTTGAATACGATTTCGGCAATTAGTTTAAATAGTAATTAATATTACCTGAAACTCAATAATTTTAACTTAAATTCTAAAATACAATACCTTTGTTAATACAATTCGACTGGCTTATATTTGCATGATTTTTTAATATTTATAAAAGCTTTAAAATTAATAATTTATAAATTTAATTTTTGATAACGTTTATGAAGTCAATCATTCTGACAAATATTATTTGATTAATTGTATTGTTTTTCTAAATTTTTTATATGATTAATTAATATATATATTTCGCTAAATTACGCAATTTACTTCATTTTTACTTATAACTATCATATTTTTATAATTTAAATTTAATTTTTTTTATATATTTTAAAATGAAATAATGAGATTATGCCTAAATAAGTTTAATTTGTAGATATTTAGAATAATCTATTAAGAAAAAATATAAATTTTAAAAACAAAATATCAATTTTATTTTAAATAAGTTTGAATTAAATAATTACAATAAATTTAAATAATTTAATTGAATTTTTTTTGCATCACTACACGTCTAATCCAATTAATTTGTAGTTATTTGCTTTAAATTGCGTTATGTATATGAAGTCATTTTTTGTTTTAAAACAAAAATTTGTTTCTATATAAATAAGATATGCGTTAAATGTTTTGAATACAATTTTGGCAATTATTTAATTCAGTTTTAATTTGTAGTTTAATTTAGTTTTAGATAAAAAAATTTTATCCTGTCGAAATCTGTTTAGTTTTATGGCAGCCAGGGTCATTATTAGCTAATGTAACCGGAGGTTCCTGAAAAGTGATAGGGTAAAACTTTTCATACAATTAGTTTCAATGCATTTATATGACAAAAGTTTTGTGTGAATACTGTTTATATGACATTTCAATTCAGAATTAGTGATAAAACGTTTAATACAATTTATTCAAACAAATTAATTATGTTTGATAGATAAACGTCTTTTTTGTGATAATTAAGATTAGATTTTTGAGTAAAACATTTTCCGCAATTATATAAATTACAAACAAATGGTTTGATTCCCATTTTGTTTGTGAAGAGCTAAAGCATATTTAGTTGTAAAATATTTGCCGTAATTTTTAAAATTGCATTTAAAGTTGATTAGTTACCATAAATCCCCCTCCCCTGGATCAGCCGACTTTCTCAATCCCTGGTTTTGTGTGAATTCTGTTTATATGACTTTTTAGTTCAGCATTAGTGACAAAAAGTTTATTACATTTATTATATAAACATTTATATCTTTTGACAAACAAATGACATCTATTCTTATGTTTAGTTAAATCTGAATTTGTAGTAAAACTTTTTGAGCAATTATCGAAATCACAAACAAATGGTTTGATTTCCAAATGTATTCGTTTGTGAATAATTAAATGTGAATTTTCTGGAAATAGTTTTCCGCAATTATTATAATCACATTTAAAAATACTATTCTTCAAATGAACGACTCGTTTGTGTGAATCCAATCTCTCTTTACGTGAATATGATTTTCCGCATTCACTCCAATCGCAGATAAATCTCGTATTTGTATGAATCGATTCGTGAGTTTTTAAATTCATATAATGTTTAAACACTTTATTGCAGTTATTATACAAACATTTATATTGTTTTACATTTGAATGAATTAAATGATGTTTATTAAGATTTGTTGATTTATTTGTATTGAATCGACATTTAGGCCAAAAACACTTAAAACGCTTTTCATTATTATTTCCAACACTTTGTTCACTCGAATGCCAAACCTTTTCGACATTTAATTTACATATTTTTAAATCGCAATTAAAATCCAAATAATTATTATTTTCACAATCAATCAGATCAGACAAAACACTATTATTTTCACTCAAAATATTTACACATTTTGTTAAACTTTTATTAAGTGCTTTTATTTTATTTAGTTTATTTAACAAATTAATTAAATCATTAATTAAATACATTATTAAAAACCGATTTAATGCAATTAATAAATATTATTTAATATTTTTTTAACTAAAGTTTAACACATTAAACATTTTGAAAACTGAATTTTCATTCAAAACATATAATTTTTGAATATATTTTTATTTATTACATTAAACTAAATATAAATTTCAAATATCACACGTAATGAACACTTTAAAACTAATTTAATTAAAATATTGTTTTATTATTTATAATTATTATAATTATAACTTATTATATTATTATTTAAAAAAAAAGTAGTTATTTGAGTTATAGTAAATATAAATACTATAATTAATACAAGTTATTAAAAAAAACAAATTTATGGCTAAACTTCTTTTCAATACTTTTAATTTTATTTATTTATTTATCAAAACATTTATTATTAATTAGACATTTTGTAAAATTACAATTATTTCATACTTTTTCTGCTAATACAGAAACAAAGGCTATTTTTCTAACTTTAGCGCTTTTTTGACCAAAAGTAGACACTTATTGAAAACCAAAACCAGTTTTTGAGTCAAATAACTTAACCCAAACTCACGTTTTATAAACATAAATATATCTATTAATAGTAAACCTCCGGTGATATCAATGCCTGTTATGCTAGAAATCAATAGACGATACTACACTACTGTAATTTGTTAGTAGGGATAGCGTCAACTAAGCTTAACTGTCTGGCATGAGATTAATTGAATATATAGAAACAAAATAATACACATACTGTTTAAAAATAATTTAATGTAATTTTTTATTTTCACCAACTAATTAAATTTTTTAACTGCAGTTTTAAATAACAATAAAAGTATTATTATATATTAGTTTGCAAAAATACTTGTAAACATTAGTTTTCATAAAAATTATAATTAAAGAAAAAATTTTAGATAACTTTCTTATTAAATAAAAATATTTTAAAAAATTAATTGATAAGCATTTAAAACCAAAAGGAATATCAGAAGCAAAATATAAAATTTTACAAGAGTTGATGTTATCTATTCCGCTTGAATATAGATTATTTTATGTAAATTTAAAACAAATTGTAACTAAAACTACGACTGAATGGGATGAATAACGTTTTGCAAAAAATTTTATATTTAAATTTGATTTGTTATTGAGAACTGCAATTAAAAAAATTTAATTAGTTGGTGAAAATAAAAAATTACATTAAATTATTTTTAAACAGTGTGTGTATTATTTTGTTTCTATATATTCACTTAATCCCATGCCAGACAGTTAAGCTTAGTTGACGCTATCCCTACTAACAAATTACAGTAGTACAGTATAATATCTTTAACAACAAAATTAATTTTAAATATTTATTTTTGACTAATTATAAAAATAATTTAATATTATGTAATCATAATTTAATTAATCTTTATTAAATAATCTAAAGTTGTTTATAGCGGTAATTAAATACAAAACGGTTTGTAAATTTGGGCTTTACTAAAATACCAGGGATCGAGAAAGTCGGCCGATTTAGAGGGAATCAGGGAAGGATTTTTTCTCAAAATTTTGGCTAAAATCTTAGGGTTGGCTAAAATCAAGTAGAGGATTTTTCCAAAAACTCGTAAAAAACCTATATATTTATGACAAAATCTTGCCTAATTTAACTGGATTTAAACCAGATTTAGCACCAATTTAGAGAAAATTTCCTAATTTTGGGCAAAAAATCCAAAAAATTTGCCGGTCGTTATCGGCAGCCGGCAAAACTTTTTAGAGAGGGGTACCTTTTCTTGGATCAAATGCTAAGGGGGATAAATTTAAATTTTTAAAATTTGGAGGATTTTTGCCTGATCCCCCTTTCTCGATCTTTTTAAAATACCAAAAATCAATTTTTGTCATATACTGAAACTTTTATAAATGTGTGATCAAAATTCTTGTAGTAGAAACCTGCGCACTCTAGTTTAATTCATTTTACGGCTATGTAACTCTTTTGTTAATATTTGATTAAATGTAATCTGCAATTTAAAATGTACATTTAAATTTTACTATGTAAAACATTAAAGGTATTCTTTTAACATGTTAAATAAATATTAAAATAAAGTAATAATAATTTAATACTTTCAAAATTTATCTAGCTGTAATTAATAAATAAACTTGTAAAATAGAGTATTTTTGTAGTCATGGTACCTTCCTAGACGATAGGGCTAAACATTTGTTAATAATTTAATTAAATAAATATTACTTTAGCAAGTAATGCTGCTAAATACATTAATGTCGAATATAATAATATCGAAAATATTAATGTCGAATATAGTAATATCAAATATATTAATGACGAATATAATAATATCGAATATATTAATTTCGAATATAGTAATATTGAATATATTAATTTAGAATATATTAATGTCGAATAGAGTAATAACGGATACAGTTAAACTAAATAAAAAATAATTAATATTTTCGACATTAATAGATTCGACATTAATATATTTAACAGCATTATTTCCTAAAGTACTATTTATTTAATTAAATTATTGACAAATGTTTAGCCCTATTGTCTAGGAAGGTACCATAACTACTAAAATACTTTTTTTAACAAGTCTATTAATAAATTAAAACAAATATAATTAGGTTTAGGCTGAACGCATAATATTATTATTATTTTAAACTTTCATTAATTTAACTTGTAATAAGCATATATTTAATTGACTCATTAAGTTACAATAAATTTCTTGTTTAATTTATCTATATATTAAAGAATTTTAAACATTATATACAATTTTATTAATTAAATGTATATATAATTTTAAAAAATAATTATTTATTTATTGATTATATTGAATTAATTTAGTGTTTAATAAAAACTTAATGTTTAGAAATAATAAATAAGTTTAGCCATATTATCTAGGAAAAATCAATAGAAATATTATTTAATAATTTTTATAGAGTATAATAATTTATATTTTTTGAATTTCTAATTATTATATATTAAATGTAATTTTCAAACATAAATACAATAACAAAAGCATGATAAAAAATATATAATATTAATGTAGTTTTATTATAAATACATTAGAAATATTTGTGTATACGCATATATATTAAAATAAAAATTCTTGATAAATTAAATCGATTTAAAAACTGTACATTTAAATTTTAAAAATTTTACAATTACATAAAATGAATATAAAATTAAAAAAATTATTGTTATATTATTAACCCTTGTTGGATTTGTATATCAAACTACAGATTTATTGTCATAGTATATGAGCGCTGATACTGTTGTCAACACTCGTATTGAACGCTTGAAGTACAGGAAAATACCTGCGATTACAGTCTGTTTGCCCACAACT
>JAQFXP010000578.1:0-27501 GCA_034693685.1 Belba bartosi
GCGAAATAACGTCGCCGTCAGAGCTGGTGAGCGGCGAACGGGATAAATGTCGAATAAATTTATTAATGTATATCTGTATTCGATGTGTTGGATGTGTTGGATGTGTTGGCTGTGTCTGAGCCAAGAAAAGGTACAAATTAAGTGATCAGTCGTAGCACTCGTGTCAATCCACAAACCAGTCTTTTATTAGATTTGATTTTATGCGCATCACTGCTAGGCCTCCACCAGTGTCTACAACCCGTGTCTATAGATTGTCATCAATAGGAAAAAAGAGAGAAAAGAGACGAACGAACGAAAAAAGCAAAGCATAGGGAATGACATCTGCAATGACACGACACAGGGGACGAATCACCGGCTCATCCGATCAGACCGAACCTCAATCTGATTGTCTGACTATGACTTCGCTATTAACTAGAGCTCAAAACGCGTCTTAACTGACGGTCTCAGCGCTAAACATAAATAGAATTACATATTCTCTGCGAATAAATAAATAAATAAAATAAAAACCGATCTAAACATGAAATGACAAATTCATTAATTAAATGTCTCTCCGCGGGTGCTCTGACTTTACTACTGGTGCCAACAGTGGGGAGAGAATTAAGAATAAAATGCTGTTTCGATGATGAATGGCAACTAAAAAGCATAAATATGTTCTCAAAAACTTAGAGCTAATAAATAATATTTTTTATATTAAAAATAGTTGAGTTCAGTACAATTTTCTCCTTTTTTTTCAATCCATTACGTAATTGATAGCCAACTACACAATATGACTCAACATTATGTATATCTGATTCTGACTCCGCATTCATTCATTCAATTAATTTTTACATTTTTATTACCGTATTTTAAAAGCATTAATAAATCTTAAATTAAAATTTATGTTTAAAATAAATATTTCGATTTTTTTCTCTCTCCCATAAACCATATAATCGATTCGGAAATAATTTTAATTATTAAATAATTTCTTCGAAATTATGGTTTGGAATAGTTTCGATATAATTATTAATTAATTATCAGAACTAAAATCAATTGATGCTATAATGAGAAAAATATAATTACATTTTTTTCCATTAACTACTTAATAATAATTGATTGTATTTATTATTTATATCGTAATTGAAAAACTTATTAATTTGTTCTAGTTTCTTTTATGAAAATATAAATTAAATATGGATTTTATTTATAAAATAAAATAACAGCAAAATATAAAAAACTAAAAAAAAATAAAAGTTTAACTCAAATAAACAAATTATCAAAAATTAATGCCTATAATAGAGACGACACAAGAATATAATTTATTGTTTATTTATTTAATTTTTTTAGAGTCAATAAATCAAAATATTGTTAAAAAGTGTTGGAATTCTATCACAATTTGCAACTATTGATAAATAATAATAAAAATGTGTAAAACATACAAAAAATTGATTAAAAATTATTTTTAAAAATGGAAAAAGCTAAATAAACAAAATAAAATATATGATTAGCACATTTGTGCCGTTTATTCCTGTTATTGCATAATAATTATGAATTTATTAATAAATAGCAAATAACAATCGAATTGATATATACAACAAATATCTAATAAAATAACTTATATTCAAAATGTGTTTTATTAAATCTAAAAATATGACTAAATATATAACAATGAAATTGGAATTAAATGCAAATTAATTATACAATAAATAAATTGGAATCGAGTGACGCATACATGAGATAAGTCTGAGAGACATCAAAATGTGAAATAATTGAGAATAAGAACAGATTCAAAGAAAATAGATTCAAAGGCTAAGAATCTGACTAAAGAAATATATTTAAATACAGATATATCGTTAGAATAAGAATATATATCATCGCTTATAGCTTAGGCGAAAAATAAAAGAAAATTTATTTCTAAACATAAAATAAATATCAAAAATAAAAGTATAAAACGAGAAAATAGGTGAAAGAGAGCACTCAATCTATTCTTAAGTATAGTATAAATAAATAAAAAATTTAAGTCTCAGTTAAGAACAAAAGCAAATACTAAAGAGTCAAAACAAAATTTGATTGAAAAATATTCTCAATATAAGTTAAATTCAATGAAAAACACAGAATATTTTGGATTTAAAATAAAATTTATGTTTTACTTATATGAAGTAAAGAAATATATTTTTATGAAGTATTAAATAATGGATATATAATAAAAAGTCTTATACTTATGCATAGTTTGTGTGTACAGTATATCTCATAACTTATCATTTTGTAAGGGATTTAATACACAATTATATGTTTTTATATTTATATTCTTATTTAAATTCTTATATAAGACATCTCAACCATACTTTGCTTTTTCTTTGCAATATATCTTAAATTTGTATTTTTTTTTAATATTAACATAAATTTCAGCAAATATTAAACATAAAAACCTAAATACTTTGTATTAATAACTTGAGTCGTTTATCAATTTATTTAAATATTATTATTTAAAAGTTGTATATATTTGCAAATATTTTATATGACTAATATATTATATGTTTTAAATTAAACTTAGTAATTTTCAAAATATTCATAAAATATTCTTGAAATATTATTATTTTATTCCGTTTTGATATGGTAAAAATTATTTGATTTAAAATAACTCCTAGCTAGAAAATAATATTTGAAAATATATGAGTAATAATGTTAAGAACAGCCAAGACGTGATTCAGGTTATACTGTATTAAACAACAATAAAATAACAAACAGGCTTAATTCCAAAGAGTATCCAATCGATTCATACAATATTAAAAATCAAAATTTGAATTATTATAGCAATATATTGCATGAGTGGCGTAGACTTTCAATTGATATTATTTTTTATTTAACTTCAAATACGCAAAAAATCTTATTTTTATTAATGTATTAATAATTTCCACACTTTAATAACAACAATAATAATAACATACTAAATTAAATACTTAATAAAATTAAAATTTGTTTTTGTTTTGGTCGAGATTTAGTAATCTATTAATGTATAACATATTAGAAACAGTTTTAAATGTATTATTTAAAGCGTATAATACAAATGCAATTTCAGATATTTATTGACAAATATCACTTAAAATGCTTTTGAAAATTATAATACAATTAGAGACAAATTGATTCCTCACAACAAGAATATTAAATACAAAATAATAACTAAAAGTAATCTGTTATGCAATTTATGTAATAGTAGCTTGATTGAATTTGTATTATTCAATCCGCAATAAACGTAAGAGAAAAATAGAAAAAAGTAATAAATTCAAAGAAAAATATAGTAGAAATGAATAATATCAAAAAGAATGAGATATAATATCAAATCATTTTTTGTTTTGTTTTTTTTCCCAAAGCACTGAAGACTTATTTCAAGATAATATCCAACGAAAATATGACACAAAAATGTGAATCAATATAATATGCTCTGATGTCTGCGTTATAATTAAATTCGATCTTTAAGTCATTGAAACAAATGTGTGTTTATTACGAAAATTTGTTTATAAATTAGAATTTATAATATTCTTATACCTTTAGATTAAATTAGGTACCCTATTTAATTATTTAGTTTTAAACTGTACAATTAACTAAATACTCATTAATGCTATATATTTTAAAAATTCAAAGCAATCAATTGCCTGGCTCAAGTTATATTAATTATTCAATTTAACAAACAAATATTTATTCAAATTCGGAATTGTTTTAATATTTTTAATTAAAATTAGGAATCAAGAAGAGGCACCCCCTGATTTGTATTAATTTGCCATTTATCCCCCTGTTACGAAGACGGTTTGCAAAGTTTTTGGGTTTTTAGGTCAAAATTAAGAAATTTTTCCTAAATAGTGCTAAATCCGGTTTAAATTTAGTTAAATTTTGGTAAAATTTCATTATAAATATATTGTTTTTAAGCGTTTTTGGAAAAATACCCCGGTAATCCCCCAGGATCGGCCGACATTCTCAATCCCTGGTTAAAATCTAGCTTTTGTTTTATTATTATATTTATCATAAACTACAGTTGTTTAAATTATAATTTAAAATGCAAGTATAAAAATAAATAAGAAATATAAAAATAACTTAAATTTATTGCCAGTTATCAAAATGCAATCAAACAATTAGATCAAAAATTATAAAACTAAGCAAATGGTTGAGAATTTAAATAAAATTTTATATTAGATGTAGGCTAAGATAGCATATCTTTTTGGGACATTATTTGAATTATTGTTTGTTTTGTAAGAGAACATTTCAAAAAGATTACAAAAATAATTTCAAATATATTTGATATAAATTTACTTTGATTCATTTTTATTAAAATTGTATTGAAAAACAAAACAATTTAATTTTTATTTATTTCAGATAAATTATATCTCAGTTCTTTAAACTTTTCAAACATGCTGATATATTGAATTATACAAAATTAATAAAATTTATTATAAATTATTAAATTAAATTGCGCAATTCTTTGTTACATATTTATTATTAACAAATTATAATTTTGCTCATTTATAAATCTACATAAGCCAAACATTTCTAATTAATTACATTAGCCAGAATATTTTGGCTATTACTTATTTAAACAATTCTCTAATTCCCTTGAACTCAGGTATGCCAAGGCTGTAATAAATCAGCCAGATCAAAATCTAATAGACCACTAAATAGTTGAGTAACTAAAAAGTTATAAAAATATTTTGTCAATTATATTTAGAATAATTTAAATATGTTATAATTATTACTAAATATTAGTCGATATGTTATCAGTCATTCATCTCTGGCATACATTTTGATGTTTATATTAGTTATGAATTTTTATATTTAAATGCAAAGCATAGCCTTTGGACAAATACTAGGGTTACAGAATTGAATGTCTAGTCTAGAGTAGTGATTAGAAAATATGTAAACGCATTGATGGGAAATAAGATGTCGACCGCTTTGTCTAATATATTAATATTGCAGCATTTACTCTCATTTTATTATTATTAGATTTTTATTTAAATATTTCAATTTTTTACATGCCAAAATTGACACTAAAGCGATAAAATTTGCACATAAATATCGATATGAATACTTCAAGATTTATTTTAAAATGTAACTGCTAAAGTAATACAATTTATCCCAGATAGATATAGTAAATAGCTCAGTTCTGTAAAATTCGTTTACTATAAGTGGTATTTACTATAAACAATCAAAATTTTATATTTAAACTTAATTCTAAGCAAATTGTTCACTATAAACGAGTATTTACAATAAGCGGGTTAACTCTAAACGGAATAGATTGTAAACATTATCAGTAAATAAACAAAAATCTCTTAAATTTATATATAAAATATTTAATTCATATTTTTGTTTTATTTTGTTTTATTGTTTTATAAATTTATTTTAAAAACGTAGTTGACAAAAAACATCTTGACCAAATGGATTCTAACAGATTAAAAGATCTTAGAACTAAAACTTTTAAAGTACTTAAAATAGTTTTTTAAAAATTTAAGAGAAAACTAGCTTTGAGTCAATACAAGAGACAAAATACAGACAAAATGGAAATCTAATACAATATTTGAACAACAAAAAGGAGGAGAATGTGAAAAATATTTAGAGATATTTAGTTAAATAAATGACAAAGTATTGTAGAAATCAGTTTTGCATTAAAAAAATATATTAAAATTTTTTGTACAAAAAATTCCAAATCTTAAAAATCTATTCCAATGCAAACATTAAAACTCAAAAACAGAAAAATATTGTCGTGTTTTCAATATTTCGCAAATTATTCAACTGATAAGTTATACAATAGTTAAAGAATCAAATGTTTCAAATAAATTGAAAAAACATTTTGTTTTTTTGCACATATTGACAAAAAAATAAAATAAAAGTAAACTTATCATAAAATAAATTGAATATAGATTATTCAAAATAATAATAATAATAATTTTTTGGCAACTTATACATAAATAAATAATTTTTGAAAACTATATCCTAAGGAAGAGCTATTTTAAAAAAAACAATTTATATAAATGTTTTGATATTCGTAATAATAAATTATAATTTAAATCAATTCTAACAAAAACCAAAAATAAGTGTCAAAAATGTTCTCATTTTCAATGCACAAAAATAGTTTTTTTTAAACTACTAATTCGAAAGCAAAAAAAAATTAATTATTTTGAATCGAGTGATTGCACTGAAAAATGTGCGCCTATTTTCATAGCAAATGCAGTATAAATTGAATTGATCTTGATGCTTACCTCTATGACGATTCGTTTGTTTGTCAAACATCAACATCGCGTCTTCAATCTGTTCAGAAAAATTAGACAAAAAGATACACACAATTAGAATAATGTCTATATATTCTGATGAATAAATTTTAACGTTTATATTATGTAAATAGAAAAAAGTTCATATATTTTAGTTTCATTCAAATCCATTCGCTTATTGTCAATGTTATCCAGTTTTGCATTAAATCAGGAATTGTAGAGATTTTTTGATTAAAAAAAACAAAATCTTTTTATATACAGATTATTGATTATTTCAGAAATGATGATATATTCAAAAAATTTATTATTTTATTCCCTAATTAGCAAATATGAAAAGAATACAAATTGAAAATGCTTTGCAAAACAAATAAAATTTGTTAATTACAGCAATTATTTTATATATGATTTTATAAATCTGAATAATAGTAAAAATAAAATATATATTCAAATTAAGACAAATCTCATTAAATATATAAAAAGCTTAGTTCTGATAAATCTAATCAATAAAATTAATAATTGTTGTGTAACTGCTGTACATTATACATATATGATATATACTGTAATATAGTATACACTATATATTATTAAATTTTAAAATTGTAATATATTTTCGGATCTTTTCTTTTTCCATCATTGCCTCCGTTCCCCTTTATTCCTTCATCCCTCCCTCCCTCCTCTCCTCTCCTCTCTCTCTCCCCAACAGAGAAAACTGTTGTTAATCTTCGAACTGATTGTATGAAATGCTATTATTATTTGTGCAAAAGTGATATACATTTTTCTCTAACAAATAACTAATATATTATTTTTATTAATGCATTGACTTTTGCCACTCGAAAAAGCAGAGAACAAATTGTGAAAAATAGGTCTTCACTGCAATACATGAGTGCATTAAAGTGTAGCTCAAAATAAATACATATAATGTACGTCTGTATGGAATAAATGTGAAACAGTTCTGATGTCAAAATTCATATTATATGCAGTTATGTAGCGCTCGTCACAAATATTTGCATCCATTTCCACTCCGGCATTGTATGCATCTCTAAATCACAATAGAGTACAGTATATACAGTCAAACAACATAAAGCATTGGTCTTGTTACTCAAGTAAACTTTTGGTCAATCTGATTTTAATAAATGCATTTGTAAAATGTACCATTTTAACCATGTCATATATTTTAACTTTTAAATTTGGTTATGGCTAATTATACAATAATTAAATTAGTTTCAATATTATCTCTTACCGGCATTAAAATTATTTTAGTATTAACTTTTTTATCTAAATATCTCTCAAACAAAATAATTTTATATGCTTGCTACATTAATGTGCAAATTAAATAAATTGTAGTTTTATAAAATTAATTAATTTTCAGTTTCAAAAACTAGAATATATTTTAATTAAAATGCTATTACATATAGAAAACAGCTAGATTAAAATAACTGAATTACTTAGTATGTAAATGGTTTATGTCTATCGACTGTATATGTTTTGTGCCCTTAATTTGCAGTTTTTTTTGCATATGTCCGCACATATCGTGTTATGAAAATTATTTAGTCAGACGTTGAGTACTGACAGTGCAGTTTCAATACTAGTGCTCTAAAGGATGCTCTCAACTAATGTTAATACTAATGGCATTCATTGCATCTGTAGTTTCACATTCTATCCCTCGTTTCCATCTCTTCCCTCTCCTCTCAGCTCACATATTGACTGACTCTTAGTTTAAGCACTTTTTGCACTGATTTATGCCTTAAATGCGTTTTATTCTTCTCTTCTTTAACTATTAAATGCAAATGAAGTTAAATATTGAGAATAAGAGTTGAAAATTTGAAATGAAATAAAACAAAACAGAAAATATGCATAAGAATGTGAAAATAGATAAAGACTTTATTAAATAAGTTTAAAGTTAAAGCACTTCTGAGCAAAACAGCAAACTTTTAAATGAACGACAAAATGAAAATTTCATCTAAACATTCACAACAATTTAAAATTCTATTAAATCTTTTATAAAACAGCATGGTGCTTTAAAATAGTAAAAAACTAACTTATTTTAAATAGATATTAAAGTTAAATTGATAACTTTATATTATAATTAAAATTTTTGATTTAATTATAAAAGTTTTAGTTATTTACAATCATTTATAGATTTTTGAAAATTATTATTCAAAAACATATATTAAAAGTAACAGAAAAGTAATAAAAAACATATTTTTAAAAATACTACTAATAAAAAATAAATACTAAAAAGAGTAAATAATAATATGTTGTTTGATATAAAAAAAATCTTTTCAAATATCAAATATTCATTTTATGTATTCATGTTTTATTCACTTCTATTTTAAAAATAAAATCCAGCCATAAGTCTCCGCAAAGATCTTACGATTTAAATATTTTTGTGGCTTTTGAACACATAATTAAAATAATGCGAACATAATATTCAATATATAAATTAAAAATAAGAGAAATAAATATTTTAATATGTTTAAAGATATTCTCAAATTAATAAATTATTTTTGAAATATAAATTTAATCAATAGTATATCAAACAAACAAATAAAATAAAATATAAATATTAAAATATATTTGTATTTAATATGTTTTTGATTAAATAAATAAATATTATATATTACTAATATATATATATAACCAATAAGGATTTAAAATATTTAAAAATAAATTTTAAAAAACTTAAAAAGTAGCATTTAAAAAATAAATTAATAAATTATCAAGAATAAAATAAAAAGTATAAAGGAAATGTTTTACAAACTAGATATGTTAAACAGTGTGCTCTACTTTTCAAATGTCAAAAGAATAGGGAAATTGTTTTTACCGAGACAAAAATATTCTATGTTTAAATGTGATTGCGAACTGAGAAATACAGATGATGTAGTTTTAAAGCCGGATCTAATGGGTTTACTTTTGTTTTTTGAAGATTTTGGCAAAACTTGAAAATTAAATAAAAAACATGCTTTTGGATAGATCCTAAAAATTATCAAACTAATTATAGATTTAATAACAAATTTGAATTTCTTGTTCTAAAGTTAGTCTAATTAAGTGTTCGTTTTATTAAAATATATTATAGTTTAGAAATTATTTTAAAATTTTAATTAAATTATAATATTGCAAGAAAATATTTGAAGTCTTAAATATAACATTAGTACTGTATATAAAAGTTGCAGTATAAATTCATAAAGCGTGAGACAATCAGTTTAATCTAAATTTAAAAATACCATTCTATTATTTGATCCAGCACAATTGCATAGACTGTGTCGCCCTTGACTTTTATTTAGTTCCCAAAACAGTTATTTTTATCTTTAATATTCACAAAAAGCATACAAATTAATGACATAAATAAATAAAAAACATTTGCTATTCTCCTAAAATTATATAATACAAAAAGTATTCTGTATTTAATTCAAAATAGTTAAATTTTATTCACATTAAAAAAGAAATTTTTTTATTTGTTGTTAAAGCTAATAATATAGTTCTGTATTAAGAATATAATTCTAGAGTTTATTTAAAAATTTCCGCATCGTATCTCTTGACTTCAAAAACTAATATATTCTATTAAATCGTATATTTTAAATGCATTCGGTATTCAAATGAATATAATATTATTTTAATGACTCGTATGAGAACCCATTGAATGGAGAGTTAGGAAAAAATGCGTAACTAATGACATGACAATCAAAGTCTGTATCGCAAACAATAAGTTATATAAATAAAGCGATAGAAATGCAGACAAATAAATATCGAGAAAATTAGGTAGAATTCAAATTAGGATTCGCTGCAGATATATGTGCTCAGCACTGGCAGATCAGATATGTGCCGGAGATTTAATTCAACTCATTTTCGATGTTTTAAGAAAATTAATTACTGATTCAGTGCAGTCGACGAATAATTTATTGCAAATATTTTTTTATTTTTTATTCTCAAACTTTGGAATCGGTTCTAAAATTAAATTCAGACAAATATTTAATCAAAATTTCAAAAAACTAAAGTGAATCCAATCATACAATTAGTGAGTCGAGGCGTGAAGAGTCACTGAGAGAAAGCAGGAGAGAGAGAGAGAGAGAGAGAGAGAGAGAGAGAGAGAGAGAGAGAGTAGGGGAGAGAGCGAGAGAGAGTAGGAGAGAGAAAGAACTGAAAAGGGTGAGTAGAAGAGAAAGAGAGAGTGAGTGAGAGAGGAAAGTGAGGGTAACATTGAGATGAAAACCTTTGATTAGAGCATGGTAAAATTGATGGTCAAACAGAAAGAATTAATTGATTTGAATGTGTTTTCAATTTGAGAATTAGATCTGAGGGTAATATTTGAATGAAGTCGATCAGTACGGGTGAGGCTCTAAAAAGCCATCAAATTATATGTTTGAATAAAAGTGAGAGAGAATGTGAGCATGGTAACGTATACATCGTGAGTATTTCTATCATTTAATTCAATTATAATTTTTTTAAATCTACAAAACAATTAAATTATAGCAAAAGCGCATAAATATTAAATCTTAAAAATATTAATATAAAACAAAATGAGATATAAATACTGAAGACTTTGTGTATAAATAAGTTAAGTTTGTTTTAATCTCCATTCACTTCAGTCAAACAATTTGAAAACAATTTGAATTTCTATTAATTAAAATTGAATATTTGGCAGACATTTGTGTAAAATATTGATATTTAAACTAATTATTTCAAACATAAAATTAATTGAGTTAGCATTTAATCTTTAAAATACTTATTATTTTTATGCCATTTTCTGACATTTCAACACACAATGAAAGACAATTGAATGAAATGGCGAAAAAATTTAATTAGTCAACATATTTGTGATTAGATTTTGTTGAAATTGGTTCAAAAATTCGTTTAACTCTATTTTTAAAAGCAATAAATCACATAAAGAAAAAACATTACATACTTTAAAAGAAGTAAATTTGAAAATTTTGAAAACATAAACAGAAAAATCGGTTAAAAAGCATTTTCGAAAAATATTTATGCATTGGAGCAAAAATAAGCGAACGATTTGGGAATTATATTCAATTACTGTATAATGTTTTGGGCGAATAGAGAGTATAGAGTATTGAAAAGAGCGAAGAGTGAAGAGTGAGGGCCAGAGATTGGATGCTATGCGTAAGCATTCAATTGGAGACTTCGCCCATTGCGGGCATTGATTGCGAAAATGATCCGTAAAATTAAAGCCAATTCATTCATTCATATTCACAATTGTTATATACCATTGCTCTCATTCGGCATCTTTTCTATTGCGAGCAAAATAGCGCTGAATTAAGTTAATCGGCATTTAGTATAACTTAATATTATGTATCGTATTATAACAATACAATTGCACAGAATATGCAGTCCATTGTGTTTCTGAACTTTATTTTTAAAATGTTTTATCACGAATGCAAGTGCACTGAAAAAATCCGGTTATGTTTTGAGACAATTGAGTAAAAAATAATAATAAAATAAAAATCAAATATAAAAATATTTTATATTATGTCAAAAAATAAAATAAAATTCGTATGAAAGCACACGTCAGCTCATCGGTTCAGAAAATAATTTCTATTTTTTTTCCAAATAATGCAGTTTTTTACGTATATACCACAAAAAAAGTTTTAATTAATTAAAATTTGAGACACAAAGACATTTTAGTTTTCAATTTGAATTCTTTTTTCCTTTATTTTCAGTTCAAATGATTTATATTTAAAGATAAAAAAATAGTTAAAAAGAAATAAATATATATTTTGAAAAAATTTAATTTGATTTGAGTGACGATCACATTCACACAAAACTAACTCTTTTGTCATTTTTATTCATTTATTAGACTCTATCCCAAGTGATATACTCTTATATCTGCTGTCAATTTGTTAACTTTGTTTTGCTGTTGTGTCTCACTTTCCATTTAGTTGCCTATCTCTGGCTGTCTATCCATTTTCCATACTATCCTTCTCTGTTTGCGACTCTTAAAAAATATATAACTTATTCTAACTTTCAATCAATTCTCAATTTTCTTTTAGTGCTTTTTTATTTTATTTTATTTTTTTCTTCTCTACTCTTCTCTACTCTACTCTTGTCTACTCTTCTCTTCTCTTCAGTTGTGTTCAGTACTTATTTTATTTGGAAAGTTCGAACTGAAGCAGAAAAAGCATTTTCTTCAAACTTTGCTTTTGAAACGAATTGTGCTGTGAATCACAATTTCCTATTTTTTAAAAACTTTATGTTTATCAGACATAGTGTGCATTCCGTTTGCAAACCGTAGACACAAACACCTATTCTTTTGTAATCGTTGTGTCATTCAAACTCAAAGTGTATTTTTGGCCAAATTTTTTTACACCGATAACAGCGCATACATGTATATACATATTATTTATTTTGTACACATAAACACTCATTTGAAATGTGTATAAGTTTTGAATCACTCAGAGAGACAGACAGACAGTGAACGAGAGTATGCATTACACTAGAGATGGGATTACGTGTATAGCTATCGGTTCACAACAAAACACAATATAAAGAGAGTTGAGTTGAGTTGAGAAATAAGAAATAAAGAAATAAAAGGAAATTTACAAAAAAAGTAAAGTGAATGTGAATCTCGCGAATGATAGTCCTTCTGGGGATCAAATGCAAGACTTGAGTATTGATAAGACCAGTCGATCGCACACTCGATGATAGAGAGAAGGAGTAAATGTGAGACACTTTCACATAAGCATAAGAAGTGTTCGTCTCTTATATTCAATCCAAGTCTTACTCTTTTGACTTTTCAACAATTTCTTAATATATACGTTATTTTGTTGTTGTGTTGGATCAGAGCCATAGTGTTTGACAATAAGACATAAGTTTTGGCGAATAAATACTGAGAAAAAACGTTATAAATAGGAAATAAAAAATATGTAAAAATCTAAATCCAAACGATATACACAAATGTGTAGTTGAATTCGCACTGATTATTGATCACAAAAATATACAATAATAATAATAAACGTAAAAAATGATTTGTTTTGAATAAATATTTGAATAAACAGACTATAAGTTTGTTTTACTTCAGGAAACAAAAACAATATAAATGTACTTCCTTTCAAATACTGACTAATAATAATATTTTTAAACAAAAAAAAACATAAATTTGACAAAAGTTTTCAAACCAACAAATGACAAAATAAGTTAATCATTTCGGGAAAAAATGAGATAAAATTCATGTCATTTTCCAATACATCAAAATAAGAAAAAGATTACAAAAAAACTTTAGACTAAGAGATGGATAGATAGACAAAAAATTTCATTAAATTTTAATTCAATTGACACAAAAAATAGAGAAAAAGAAAATTCATTGAAAAAATCGAGAGAGAGAGAGAGAAAGAGAGAGAGAGAGAGCGAGAGAGAGCAGAGAAGAGAGAGAGCAGAAGAGAGAGGCCAAAAGAGAGAGAGAGCGCAAAGGAGAGAGAGCAGAGGAGAGAGAGAGAGCAGAAGAGAGAGGCCAAAAGAGAGAGAGAGCAAAGGAGAGAGAGCAGAGGAGAGAGAGAGAGAGAGAGCAAAAGAGAGAGAGAGAACAGGAGAGAGAGGGCAAGAGAAAGAGAGAGACTGAGAGAGTGATTGGTTTAATTGAGTTTTAAGAGGTAGAGAACCTGTGCTTTTGGCACAAGTGATGCATCAAAAAAGCGAAAGCAATGCCTAATATAGAGTTAGCTCTCATTCGGCAAAGAATAAGTGCATCGCTGAGCACAGCCTACGAAGAAATGATGGAATGATGGCATAACACATAACACAACAACTATTCAAAAATAGATAACAAAAATAACTGAATAGACAGAAGAGATAGTGAGAGAAGAGAATGTGAGGCCAATGGCAAACAATAGGATTTTATCACATCTATGCCTTGCAATGACTGGCGTATGGCTTATGGGACGCATAACCGACTATTCTTAGAATCTCTGTCAGTGCGACTACGGTTCGACTCGCGTTTCCGACTTCTATCGCTTCGATGCCATCTTTGATGGGGACGACAGGCGGGACTGGAGAAGCCAAGAGCCGTAAATATGAAACAATAAGTGACTATTGTTTGCAACTTCACAAACGCTAACCTTAGTCTCTATCTCTTACTCTACCCGTCCTCTCTGAGTCAGACAAACCGCATCTGTTCAGTCAATTCATACCAATTAGAAGACGAAGAATAGGGAGAAATAGCAAAACAAATGACGATTCAGTTGAAAAAATAAGTCAATGAAAGAGAATGGAAGAGAATTGAAAGAAATTTGATTCTTCATCAGTGATAAGTCACAGCCATTTGAGCTAAAGGTCTGTTCTTATAGACATTGAAATGCATGCGAAACCCGAATCACGTTATTTGGCAAAACCTAACAAAACATCCAATGTTTTGCGATTTTAATCGCATATAATCTTTGCCAAACTCTTATCGCATGAATAGATTCTCTTAATTCAAAACTAATAAAACTAAATAGTTTTTTGTTCTTTTTATTTAAAGTAACATAACATGCAATTCAGCTATCATTGAATCTCTATTTTTTCCTAAACTCCAACTATTTTAGATTAGTTTTAAAAAATAAATATAATAGTTATGCAAAAGAAATAGAGTATAAGTAAAATATTTTTCTTATTTTGCACTTATTATTTAAGTGAATAAAATTGTAATTTTCTTCAGAGTTAGTAATAAAATAAATTTCTGAATGTGTTTCGAAATATTAAATTTAAAGATTTTTTGTTCATTTCATTAATATTTCAAAAATTGTAAATAGATTTGTATTGAAATTTATATTGCATTACATATTTGAGTTTTGATTAATGATCGAAAAGATTATTTCATTAACAATAAAATTATGGAAATGTTTGTCGATTTATGAGACTTCAAACACATGGATACGAATGAAAATTAGTCGATCACTAGTTGTTTGCAATTTATTCTGTCATTTGTTTTAATGTTTAAATTCCGGAATAAATTGAAACATTTTTGAGATATCGATAATTAATGAAAATACAATTGTTTTGGCAATTCATCAAAGAGATAAACTGCTAAAACTTGTAAATCTATTTATTTAAGTAAAATTAAATAACAATTTATTATATTTTTATTATTTATATAATATTTTAAAATAAATTATTTGCGAAACAAAAAACAAAATTAAAGAATTTATTTGTCAGAAGAGAAAACGGCGCATAAAATATAATTTCATAATTTGATCCAAAACTGTTTAGAAAATAATATATTGACCCAAAAGACTAATATATTTTGAAATAATGTCAAAATAATTCTTTGGCTAATATTTTAAGAATACTCTTTCAAATGGTTGGAAATGAAACTTTAATAGACTGTTCATTCGGTTAAACACATAAACTCCGGAATATTTGATTCATAAATTTTTTATTCTAATACTTAACTACAAAAATGCTTTACTTTTTTGGGTATTTAATTAAAATTATAAAAATTGAAGTTATAATTGAGTTTATTAAACCAAATAAAATATATTTTAATAAATTATTGGAATCGGAAGAGCTCACACGTGAAGCTACCGTACATTTATAAATAAAACTTTCTATTATTGAATTGTTTTGAATTATTATTTATTCAAAGCATGTAATGATAAAGTGATTTATATAAATCACAATTGTTTTTGAAAAATATTTTTTAAAAATAAAATATCTTTTTATTGCATTAAAGTTCTACTCTTGAGTAAAGGAACAAATTTTATTGATATAAGATTAAACCAAAAGCTTTTCAATCAATTCTTAAATCTTTTTAAGTGCTGTTATTATATAATTAAATTAAATATATTTTTTAGTTTTATTTTTATTAATATAATTATTTTAAAAGTTTTTATTTAATTCTTATTAAACTTCACAAATAGTAAAACAAAAATAAATTTCCGAATCCATGAAAATTTGAAATTTGAAATTACATTAAATAAATCGAATATCAATTCTGACTTGAACAATTCTAAACAATTCAAATACTTTTAAAGTAATTTATAAAATTCAGCAATTTTTTCAATAAAGTCAATGCAGAATAAGAAATATATTTTAAGTGAATTGTGTTTTTTGACAATCTTTTTAGTAGAAATGTGCGCAATATATATATACAGTATTTTCCAACAAATGATCGATTGGATTGTCTCACAAATAAAAATCAATTTTTCTCTGCATTCTTAGAGACTTTGAAAAATAAGAAAATAGTTGAAAGAATAGAGAAAAAAATGAGAGTTTTTCTCTTTCGTCTAAAGTGTATATTTTGATTGTTTTAAGGATTATTAAAGAAAACAAAAGTATAAAAACATTATTATAAGCACTTTTGAAGTCAATTCAATTTTGAGAAAATTCTTTTCCACTAATTCTATTCAATGAATAGAGAAGAGGGAAATCTAATCCATATGTTTAGATGTTTTGTATTCAAATCAAATCAAATAATCAATTTTTTCAACTCATTTCTTTAAATCGCTTTATTTTTATCCACATTATTCTAAGCGTAAGAATTAATATATTTGAGAATGCTTAAATAAATAAAACTCGCTTTTTATTCCACATATATTTTACATTCAAATAGAAAAAATAAATTTTATTAAAGTAAAATTAAAATTCTTCTGATATTTCATATAAAATGGCAAAAATATGTGAAAAAAAAGTTTTAATATAAGAAATGCAGTGAAGCTGAAAGTAGTGAAAAGAAAAAAAATGCAAAATTCGTGCAAAATATAAGAGAGAACATACGTATCGACACTCAAAACGAAAAAAAAAATATGAAATAATAATAGAAAGCATTTCACGTATGTATCCCAAAACGCATGTAAAAGCACAACAAAAAATATTTTTTTCTCTTGTAATAATTGATCGATTTCTTGTGTGTCTCTTCGTGTAAAAGAATATATGTTTTTTTGTGCTGCCGATGCTCTACCCCTAACTCATTGCCTGTTCGCCATCATAGCACACAATATACAGTATTTATAATATAAATCCATTGCTATTATCGCAATCGCATGCAAATGCAATGAATGTATGGAAACAGTGACTAACAGTAAATAGAATAGTATTCAGGCTTTCGGATACTCCCTATCCCTCTCCGTCTCCCTCTTTCTCGCTCTTTAGTATTTCAAATACTTATGTCATTTCTATGTAGTCAAACATATATTAATAAATGAATATAATATTATTCACTATTTTTTTGTTGAAACAAAATTATTATTATATCTCCAAATAGTATTTGCTTTTATATTAAGAATGGTCAAGTTAAATTAACAGGGGGTGCAAGATCAAGTTTTAATCAGGATAAATGTTATTCGAAATGCAATTACGTTTTACTGACTCTCCCGATTGAATGTCAACCCTCCCTGGCCACCCCCTGTCTTTATATGATTCATTTGAATAAAATATCAATTAATATGGAATTATATTCTCTTTTTTTTTGTTTTGTTTGTATTTCCCAAATAGTAATAACAAATATTTTTTGTTATTTTTGTATTTTATATTCTATTTAACAATTTTTGTTTGTTTTAAGGCATTCAGTCATAGTGTTTGTGTTTCTATTAATTTTAGATTAAAAATAACTTTAGCTTCTCTTTCCATCACTAGCTTTGACTCGCATTTCACTCTTTGCTATTCATCTGAATATTCTTTTGCATAAATTGTTTTTAAAAAATGAATTTTAATGAATGCCTTGAATTGTGAGAAAGTTTTAATTAATATATAAAATATTATATATGAAAACGTCAAATGCATTATAGCTGCAGAAAAAATACTAATTTATATAAAATATTAGAGAAGAGAGCAAATGATGGCAAAGACATGAAATTACTGATCGTTGAACTGAGATTAGGCCAAAAAGTAAAAGCCTTTGTTGTTGTTGTTGTGCCTCTACTCTACTCTGCTCTCTATGACAGCCAATGCTATGATTTACTACAAATATATGAAAGATAGCAAAAAAATATCTTTTTTTTTCTCTCCCCTTTCTCTCTTTCTCTCTCTATCTCTCTCCTTTCTCTCTCCCCTCTCTCTCTCTCCTACTCTCTTTCCCTTCCTTCCTCTCCCTCTCCCGCACTGGTAAAGAGAGAGCAAGAAAAGGGAATCGGAATCTAATAGCAATCGCCAGAAATTGTGAAAATCTACTAAATCAGAGATAAATGAAATTTTATGTGTTGTTCACCAAAATTATTAAATAATAATAACTGTTTGGATGTGTTTTGCAGTTTAAGAATTTGATTATTCGATGTCTGAACTGTTTCGGAATAATAATCAATAACGAAAGGCATAATCCGAATATAATTCAATGCAAACGCAAACTTGAATTGATTTTTCTCAAAAACATTTATGATATGCAAAAAGTAAAGTAAAAATTTAGGGAATATAACAAATATTTTCTGTTATTTTAAAAAGCGATTAAAAATTGAGGCAAATAAGTATTCGACGCTTTTTTCATACATTTAATTTAGCCTCAGATACACAGGAAGGTTAGGTTGGGTTGAAATCACATATAAGTGCTTTGAGAGGAAAGTAGTGAATACTCGCCAGGGATTTGTTTTTATGTGAGGGAATGGAGTGGTTAGATATGGATGTATGGCTCTGTGCGACTATGGATGTGCTCTTATTTTCAATGTCGTCGCTCCACATATTTCTACCCCTTTTTCGGCTGACTTTCAAACACTAAAACCAATGAAAATAAAGGAAAACTGATATTACGAGTGAATGAGTGAATGCTATTGTGTTTTTCACTCTTTCTCTCCTCTCCTCTAAACTGAATATTGGATTTTCTGGGCTCTTGGGTCTGATATCAGAGCACTTGGTTAGAGCACTGGTATATCTGATTGTATGATTCGCCTAAATAGTCACTCGTGAAAGAAGTCGGACTTATATACAATTTCACAACATTTTGAATAAAGTAATCTAATAATACGATTGCACTGCACTGGTAGGGGAAGTCTACTCAACCAAAACATTATGCATTAGAATATTTTTTGGTTTAATTTCAAAAAATTTAGATTTTCTAATAATATTAATACAATAATAAGCCAAACATGTTAAACATAATTGAAATTGTCTTCAAATTATTTTGTGAACCAAATTATATTCAAATTTTAAAAATTAGATTTTATACAAATTCTCAAATAAAATCCTAAATAAAAAGAAGTAATTCAATTCAATAATTTACGTTAAATATCAAATTAGAATTTTTTCAAAATAGCAATTTCTAATATACAGTATAAGATAAAAAAAATAGAGAGCATGCCACAATATTTAACCTAGCCTTAAAAATTCTAAATAACATTCTTTCGAGCCTTTATTCGAGCTAAATAAGGCCCGCATTTAAGCAACACTTTTAATCAATACAAACAAACATTTAATTCGCCGATACACTAATATTTGCTAATTTTAATTCAAAAGGTTTTTTAAGTAAACTAAATCTATTCCTCAATTTAAAAAAAATTTTAAACTAAAAAATAAATTTTAATAATCAAATAATATTAATGAGAAAACTTTAAGAGCCGTCATATTTGTGAAGTGTGTTATAAAATGACAAATTCTAATGCCGTCCGATGTTGTCCGGGTCACGAATTCCTTGCTATTAATCAATTCTTATAAATAAAATCAAATAAATTAAACTGTTTTGAGCAAGTTGATAAATATTAAAATATAAAAACTTAAAAACAAAATACAAATAAATCAATTAAAAAGCGAACACATAATTGCATTCATCATTTGTTTGATAAGTGTTGGCATAAATTCTAACGCATTTTCGGCAATAAATTCGTAGACAATGACATGAATTCTATTAAAACCAAAAATATTCAGACTTTGAATTATAGCAACAAAAAAAACAGACATTGATTCGAATGCACGCAGAGTTGAAGATTTTTAAATTAATCCGAAATATAATTGCATTTTCAACGTCAACTTCAAAAATTAAATAATCAAATAATGAAAAAATTTTTTGTTTGTAATTATCTGATTATCAAATCAGTGAAAGTGAAGAAAAATAAACAAAAATTAACACTATTTTCGAAATGAATTTTAACCCATTATATACACTAAACATGAGGTTATATATGGACCAGAAGAGTAAACAACAGTTTTTGTTGTTGTAGTAAATATATGGAGAGGTTATTGAGTTTCAAATAATTGACTTTTATGTGCAATTAAATAAAGTATTCACTGATATAATAGAGCAAAAGATAAATTGAATTAATTAAATTAAAATTCTACAAGCAGCTTGTACAAAATTATAAATTATAATATGAGATCTCAATAAATAAAAGCTTGTGTTAGACATAACAATTGATTTTCAATACAGACTAACCTTTGACTACATAATTAAATTTAAAAATTCGTATTTTTAATGCATTAGTTTAAATGTCATAAAAACTCATTTATTTGCGAAGAGTATCTGAAAATATCTACTCTTACACTGAATTTAAATTTGAATTCAACTTATTATTATTATTATTATATTTTTATTTGAATAGAATTTTATAAATAAAATGAAAATATAAGTTACATTAAATATATTTTTTCCCAAATGTCTTATTAGATAAATTTTTTTTTATTTAATCTTTTCAAAAAAAAAAATATTCAAATATTTATTTACTTATTTTTTAAATATTTAATAATTTTATGGTTTTATTGGCTTTTAAAACATTAATAATGTATTTGAAAATAAAACTTTTGATAAAACCTAAAGCTCTGTCGAAGTCCAAAAAGGAATGAAATATAACAAAACTCGCTTTAATTCACAGATTATTCAAAAATATATATTAAAGAGTATTAAATAATAATAATAATAAATAAGTAGTCAATTATCTAATGGAGATTTCATATAATTCATATTCATTAAAAAAAATAATACTTTTTCTGCGAACACAATGAGTGTATCATTAAAAGCGAGTGAAGAGAGTGAGACAATGAGAAGAAATAGAAATTTTGTTATAATTTTATTGATGAGCTTTGCATTTAAATTGAATGAAAGGTTAAAAAATGTGGTGATGTCTGTCTCCCTGGGCTCCTATGCATATGCGCTCTCACTGTTTGAATTTTGAGAGATGACACGCAATTTCATAATGATTTCTATGTTTTCTCTTCTTTTTTATTGCAATTCACAATACATTCAAATTATTGGTTCAAAACAAAAAGTTCAGAATTCAAGTCATCGCTACATATAATCTATTTTTTAAGCTCTCATTCGCTTCGGTTTACGGTATAAACAAAACATTAAAAATTTTAAATTTGATTAACAGTGAAAAGAAAAAAAAATCTTATAAATAAATATATAAATAAATGTATTTTTTGTACATTATTTATATAATATAAAGTATATAAAAAGGAAATATTATTTTAAAAATTTATTTTATACGAGTCATACAAATTTTATGCAATATTCAATGTATTGTATATTTAAAAACCCAAATCACAAGCGAATTACATAACCCTAAAGGCGTAGTGTTTTTAATGCATATTATATAAAAAGATAAGTTTTAAAAAATTGTTTCACAAAAATCAAACCACAATTTTAATGCATATTTAAATATATTATAATAGGATTATTAGCCAACAAATTAGGTTTAATTATATTTTGATAATAATAAGTGCTTTTATAATATTTCTAAATTATAACAAAAATAACTTCTCTTTTGTTACAAATTATTCATTTAATTTAAATTCTTCAATAAAATCATATTTCAAATAATATCGGGTTTACGTAAATATAACATTGAATTACGTCAAAAATTTGGACAAATTTAGTTAAATAATAGTTTAGTAAATATAAAAAAATAGGTTAATTGTAGGAAAAATACAGCGAATCTGATGTTTGAAAAAAGTAAATTATAATATAATGACTGATCATAGCATCGAAAAAGTATAAAAAGTACAAAAAGAACACAAATTTGTTCATCGGATAAATTTGAGATAAAGTGAAGTATAGATTTTTTGCGGATTTTATCTCTTTTTATATCTGTTGTTCTGCGACTAATAATTTTCAGAATTTTTTATTTTTACTTTTTTTTGTGGTCTCTCGCATGACATGCAATCCAATCATTAAGACTTATTACTCAATAAAGACTAAAGATTTCTATGTTTTATATATTTCTTATATTGTTTAGCTATTTATTCGTCTGTTCATTAATCTTATGCTTTTAAAAATTATATATTATTTAAAAACTTTATAATTATTAAATAACTCATTTTGTAATACTGTATATATTACTAATTGTTCTCACTCTCCTCCCTCTCCCCTTCCTCTCCCAAATGTAATTCTTATTAAATTTTTGCAAATCAAACAATTAATTTATAATAAAAGTGAACAAAAATAAGAGAATTTTCTAATGGTTTGCAACAAAATATATATACTCGACATCAATCATGTCATGCATTCCTTCTATTAAACTCACATCAAATCTATAATACAATAGAATTGACTGAAACGCAGAGTAGAATTGAAGTGATCAGAAAGAGAGAGAAAGAGAGAGAGAAAAAAAATTGAACAAAATATCATTTCGTTAGAAAATGAAATCAATTTCTAATTAAATTTTGTTCTAACTATAAGACAGCAAAAAGAAAGAGAGAGAGAGAAAACAAAACTCGAAAGATATTAGTTTTCTTTGTAAAAAAAATGAAAATCATCAGTTAGTTTGATAAAGCGATCAATTTTTACAATTGTTTTATTGCTTTTCAAACATGTTATTTCTATGACATCTCATTTTTGTATCTAATTTTTGATTCACATTTCGCCTATTTTTACGCTCAGTTCTAACAAAATAATACGAAATTAGCTAAAAATTAAATCATTTCGGAATTAAACATGTCAAAAATGGCAAAATTATATTCTGTTTAATCGCAACCTATTCGCAGATATCCACACATTTTTCGACAGAAAATTTTGTTTATTATTCAAAACTAATTAATTATTCGATGCATTTGAAGCGTAATTAATATAAAGTGAGTCACTATTGAAGGCATGCAATCAAAGTCTGTCAACACTTCATAATTTTTGAGCTATTCTTTAGTTCGTTTCATATTTAGCTAAACTGAAAAATTCATTTTTAAAATAAAGAGACATTTAATTTAAATATGCTATTTATGCCACTTATATGTATTATTATATCTACAGTACTAAATCTCTTACAAGTTTTGTTATTCGTTTAATTTCAAGATAATTATAATAAATATAAAAAAATAATAAAATCATTATTATAGTTGAGTTACTAAGAAAAGAATTTTTAATTTAAAAAATATTTTTTCATAAGTACTGTCATCAGCCCTCAGGTCAAGAATCTTCACATTAAATATGAAAAACATTAGAATATATTTGAAAATTGTTCAAAAAGAGAGAATAAAAGAAAGAAATGAGAAAACAATTAAAAAGAATCAACTTCAAATATTCTGCTTTTATAAAAGTGAATACAAATTCAAAAAACTCGTTGAATATATAAATAATAAATTTATTAGATTAGAAAATCGCGCTATCATGAACATGCAATTTTCTAATTAAACTCATATATTATATCAAAAAAATTTAGTCAAAGAATAAATATTTAGATGAAAATTGTGCCGAAATTTTGTGTTGACTCACACTCTCGGGTAGAGTAGAGGAAAAGGTAGGGGAGAGAGGGAGGGAGAGGGAGGGAGAGAGAGAGAGAGAGAGCAGGAGAGAGAAAGTTTAGATATAGAAGTTTATGTATAAATAAGTAAAAATAAAATAATTGAATGAATAAAAGCTTATAATGCTTTCAAATGCAAACCATTAGAATGAGAGACAGATCGTCGGATAAATTATTAAAAGCGGAAAAAATCAAATGAATGATTGGATGGAAAAAAATAGAGACGAAAAATGAAATGTTGAATTAATGAATATATTTTTGTTTTCTATGACTAGTCTGCAGTTTTCGTTTCATTCCTTCTGTTCGAAACACAATTTTATTCGTCTCTCTTGTGGTGAACATTAATAGAGGAAATGAAATGACACACAAATGTCTATATCTTAGTGCTGGTGTAGTTCGTCAGTCACTATGTATTTGTGTTCAGTTTTTTATGACACAAACACATTGTACATTAGGGATGACCAAGGGAGGAGAACACTCAACAATATTTTAAAATTTAAATACAAATATCTTAGTTTTTAAATTAAATAATAAATTATAGATAATTAAAAATTGTCTTGATAAAAATTTGCTACAAATAAATGTATATGACAAATTGACTTATTTTCAAATATATTCCAGCTGGCAGCCCTATCACAAACATATCGACATGATTTTTCTGCGTCCCTCTCATATACAATTCAGTACAGAATATACACTAAAGTAATATAATTCTGTATATTATTAGTATTATTATTATTATTATTCGCATCGAATGCAAGCATACAATAGCCATATCACTACTAAACGACTGGATTACTCCCTCTCCCACTCGCTCTCAGCTCCACTCCCACTGCCCTCTCAGTGCGTTTGAATGCATGACAGAGTACACGGACATCGTGTCAGATACATGTCCTCCATGGTAACATAAAAAACATAAATTCCGAATTTTTTTTTGTCTCTCATTCTACTCGTAACTGCATTACTAATTAATGGCAAAAATAATTTTAGTCTAATATTCCGTTTCATTCATTTATACGTATTAGACGAATGAATATTATAATATAATATATAGTTTGTATTAAATTGATATTTCGATTAAAAAATTATTATATATTTTTCCTATTCTCTCGTTTCGATACACTTATTGAGTTTGAGTCGGGAATTAGGACTCAGTCAGGAAATCAACGGAAAAAAGTACAGAATTTATTCGTTTTATTCGTATTAATATGTATGCTATGTATGGAACCCAACGTTCATACAAATGAATGAATGAATGAATGAATACCAAAATCCAAACATTAATTTGTGTAATAACTTATTATTTTAAATCACTGAACAAATTAATTATTCTGATTGTAATGTTATTTCTATTAAAATAAATTCTTTATTAGATATAAAAATCAATCCAAAAGTATAAAACAATTAGTAAATCGAAATAAATATTTCAATTGTTTTTATATTGGGTTTTATTTTCTAATACTAAATAATTATTTACTTTAAGAGTCCATTTAAATCAATACAACTATTATATTGAATAAAATGTATTCAAATTTTTTTTTCATTTTATAGAGAATACAATGAATTCAGTCAAGCGTTTAGTGATTGGATTGAGTGATGAAACTTGTCTTCAGTTGAAAACTGTTTCGAATAAATATTTATTCTTCTATTCACTACTTTATTCAATCAAATTCACACTAAAGTCAGAGCAAACTCTATTCCAATTGTTTTTTCAAATTTTAAAATAGATTTTTTTGTGACTTAAAACTGATTTGTTTTGATTGTAATGAAGCGAATCTGTGTTTTTGAGTTATCATTATATCAGATGACTAAGGCTTTAAACATTTATTTTTAAATCTGTTTTTTAAATTTATTATTTGAATTAGCTTGCCACTCAAAGTGCTCTATTTTTTTAATTTAAAATTTAAACTAATATTTGTTTGAATATACACTATCTGTATATATTAATATATATATAATTTACTAATTATAATAATATTTTTTATTATTTTTTTAATGTTAAAAAATTATCTTGATCAAATGTATGATATTTTAGAATGTATATTTATTGTTAATTCAAAAATATCAACACTTATAATTAAACAGATAAAATTAATTAAAAAATCAAAACAATCTGACTTGTATTTTATTAATTATCAAATTATAATTTAAAAACAAATTAAATTTTTTACGTAATTCTCAAATGGATTTCGAAAAACACGTGCTTTAGATGAGAAAAGAGATTAAACATTATTTCTAATTATTATTAATGGAAAACGAAGTTAAGAAGTAAATAAAAGCTCGATTGCAAAACAGGCAAAATTTTTAACTATATAACTGTTTAATATCATAATTTAATCTTGGTCTCTCTTGATATCACAACACTTTTATTGATTGTGATTTGATTATGGCTTTAGTGTTGAAATATTTTTGTTGCGAAACACACTTTTTAGTGTCGGAACATAAGTATTGATATTTTGTTATTAATAATAAAATACATTGCATTACATACACCGCTATATTAGTTGTATTTTTTTGTAACTTTTAATATTCAAAAGCAATTTTCTCTTTACTATTATTTCACATAATATTCGAGTAATTAATATTTAATGTGAAAAATATAAAAATTAATGAAACAAAATCTCGACTTTAATACCGAATATTATCTCTATTTTACTTTTACTAAACTATTTAATAATTGTTTTTTCAATAAAAAAATATAATTCTATACAAAATAGAAATTATAAATAAATTCTGAAAAATGTATTAATTATTAATAGGAAAAGCGTTGAAAAGAATAAAATTCTGAATTTTTGTATTAAATTGCATTAAATATTTAATAAATAAAATTTTCAAACTTTTCGTTATATTTATTACAGTTTAATGAATAAAATAATTTGTTTTATTAAACAAAATCCAAACTTAATTACGGATTTTGTGCTTTCGGTGGCTTTAAAATTGAAAATAATTCTCAATTTTTAACATAAATATAATTTTAATGATTTTTTGTTGAAACAAAATCTTGAATTTTGTTTAATTTGCAAATAAATTATTAAAAACTAATTTTGTAGTTAAAAAAGTTTAACCAAAAGTTGTTAAGCGTTTAAAACATTAGTTTAAAAAATGGATTAACAATTGAAAAAAGTTTAAGCATTTGTAGGAAAAGTTTTTACATTAAAAATCAAAATCCATTTTAATTGTAACCAACCCTTCATTTGTTTCGTTAGTCACTGTTTGATTAAAGTAATTATTTAATAATTTTTAGCCAAAAAATAATTATTCATCTCATTTCATAATCTATTTTTAATATCTCTTTTGGAATACTATAAGAATTTGCATAATATTTGGTCTCATTTTGCCTTATATTTTGGTTAAACTTTTTTCTAACCATTTTGCATAAATTTAGGCCTAATTATAATTACAGGAAAAAACACATTAAATAAAGTGAAAAAGATTGCAAAAATCGAAAGTTATTTGCGTTTATCACAAATTTTTACAACATTTTAAATTATTATATCTTTTTAAACCGAAACAATATTTAACTATAGTTTCAAAATAATAATAATAATAATTTTAATGACATTTATACAAATAATTAATAAATCCATTATTTATTGAATTAATCTAATGCTTAAAAACTAATAATAAATAATAAATAAAAACATAAATTAAAATTTTGTTGTTTTTACTAATAATAAATAAATTTTAATTATTTGTAAAAA
>JAQFXP010000579.1:0-27486 GCA_034693685.1 Belba bartosi
TCGATATACATTAATAATTTTTAATTTAAAATTTTAAAAAATCAGTTAATAAAATTTTAATGGCGGATTTTCATAGCTGTAAATAAAGTTGCGCCAGAGTGCGCATTATTCTACTACTTCGTTTTTGGCTACACATTTCTGAAACTGACTGTACATTTTTAATATTTTTTAATAAAATAAAAATAAAAATTTTAAATTGTACATTAAGAAGATTTTTAAATATTATACAATAAAATTAAATATTTTAGAATTTTAGAATTTAATTTTAAATTTACAAAGTGAAATTAGCTAAAAATATGTTAATTTATGACTTGATATCTTATATTTCTAAAATTATAAGCTAGATTGTTTAAATTCTAGCATTTTACTTACAAGGGGTGTAACGGTAAGCCCCACCCCCTATTACCACAAAATTTTGAAATTTAATAGTGTATTAAAAATAAATAATAAATATGAAAAAGATTTTGGCAAAAATTGATAGATAAAATTAATTTTTATTAAGATTTTCATAATTTTTTTTATAGGTATTGCAATTGTAATTAAAATTAATTAAAGCAAATTTAGATTTATCAATACATATCGAAAAAACTATAATTACAAGTTTTAAACTTTTAAAACATTGTTTACTAATTAAAATAATAAAAAACTTAACTGAAAGTACAAATTAATATGTTGATGTTTTTTTGGTTTAAATGCATAGATGTTAAAACTATACCACTATAAATTTTATTTTCAGTTAAGTTTTGCTTTAATTGCTTTAAATTACAATTGTAATACCTATAGAAAAAAATTATGTAAAATCTCAATAAAAATTTTGCCTATTTCTTTCTGCCAAAAAAATTTTCATACGTATTATTTATTTTTAAAGCTCTATTAAACTCCAAAATTTTATGGTAATAGGGAGCGGGGCTAACCGTTACACCCCTTGTTAGCAGATTAAAATATGTAAATTAGAAAAAATATTAATATTAAATACATTAAAAAAATTAATATATTATCTTTATAGACAAAACAAATTATTTACTTTAAAATAATTATTTTTTATATAAAATAAAGTTAAAATTAGTCTTTTTTTCTTAAAAATTATGTTGATAAACAAATAAAATTTTAAAATGTTTTTGTAATAAAGTTTATTCTATATTTTAACATTTTAAAATAACGTTGTTTTATAAAATTCGTAATAAACAAACTCACGTTAACAAAACCCTTAGTTTAAATAATATTACCATTTTTTTAATTATTAACATTTTTAGGTTAAATAAATTAGAAATTTTGAAATTTTTAAGAAATTAAAAAAATTAATACTTTTAACAAAACACATAAATCTTTGGCTAAAATATATAAAAATTAATGTTTTATACCACAATTGCAACAATAGATAAAGTCAACTAATAGCTAACTATTAATATTTAAATTTTACATTATTTTGTTATATAACAACAAAATGGTAATAATTTATATTATATTCAATATAGTAAAGCTTTTAACTCGGATATTCTAATTTTTCTAAATAAATTTTTGTAAGTAAATTATTTTCTGAATCAATTTTAGAATGTAAAGATTTTTTTCTAAATTAAATTTGGCAAATGGATTAAACCAACAATTAAAATATTTAAAGTTTATTTAACGACAATCATATTTTATAACACAAATTGTATCCGAATAAATTAATATAAATATATTAAAATTTTTTAGATTGGAGTTCTAACTCTACACTATACAATGTAATGTAATCTTTTTAATATAAATAAAATATTATATTAACCAAAAAGATTAGTGTTATATTTAGTTTTAAGTTTATGTATTTTGAAGATTCACCAAGATACATTTAAATAACGTTAAAACTTTATAATCTAGGGCGAATCGTCGCATACATAACAATCTGTATAAATTAAAATTTATATTGAGGCGAAGCTGATCTCATCGTAACATAAATTTTAAACTTTATTTACAATTACTGTATATCACATTCAGCGCTCACTCATACCTTTAAACTGTACTTGCTTATTGCAACTCATAGCGCTACTCATAACGTTAAACTGTACTTGTTCAGTTCGCGTTTATGACTCTGTACAGTACATACACTATATCTCAAATGTATTCCAATTATACATTCAGTTGTTTGCATACCATAGACCATAACAGTTGTCTATCAGTCGCAGCTCAGTCTCGACACACACTCTTTAGTCGCTCTTAAGCACTGTTAGCGCTCAGCCGCTCAATTGTAATGTTTTCGTTTAATTCAGTAAACATTTAATATTTAGTTATTTAACTGCTTTTGTCAACCAATTATTCTCTTTGCGCGCCTCAACTAATCAGTTTATTACTGATCGCACTCTCGCCGCGCAATCGATGGCAAACTGACAACAAACCAATTACCGGTTCAGACGCGACACGCATTACCGACAACTCATCTCCAGTTGCGCTACAGCTTCGCACAGGACATACAACTCGAGCACATCTCCCGACAACTCTCATCAATACAAGACAACTGGTCTCGCATCCACTCGACTGATAGCGCTATCCAACTCGAATCACAACTGATTTGCATCCACTCGAACGCACATTCGCGCCGTTTGTATCTCCCGATACCGCCAGCGCTATCACCGACAGTAGCGATAGCACAGTCGACGTCTAAACACGTGACGCCTCCCAATCCGACCGTCACAATATTAATATAAAACAGTATATAATTTACAAACATTATTAAAACATTGTAACATATGCAATTGCTTAATTTAGTAAATTTTTGTAAATAAATTTTTTATTATTGTTAAAATAATCCAATTGAATTAAACTCTTAATAATTAATGCATATGATATTCAATTAAATATCTGATCATACATTTACAATTAATACACTTATGTTTAATACATTTGTCAAAAACTATTTATTGTGCTAAAAAAATAAAACGGAACAGTTACTCTATTATTTATCTAAACACTTTAATATAAATGTAAAAATATTAAAGTTGCTTTTTATACTAAAATATCATTATAATAAAATATTAAAGTCACAAAAGTATTATATAAAACGCAACTAGTTTATTTTACACACATTAAAATATTATTGGTTATTCTAAAATATTAATTTGTTGTATATTTTATAATTATTTTAAAAATCATGAACTAATTTGATTTAATTGATAAATAAAAATTGATTTAACAAAAAATGTGATTATATAATTTTTTTCCACTTAAAATAAAAATTTATTTTTAAACAACTTATTTAATCTAAACTAAATTTTAACTAAATATCATTGAATTTAAAGGCATTTATTGAAACCAAATACGAGACACATCTAACAATAGTTTCCATCAAATAATAATAATCATTTAACTCTTGCGGTGGAAATCATGTTTGAAAATAATAAAATCAAAATTATTAATTAATTTTTTCCTCTTCAATTACATTTGTTTTTAAATTCGTTTAAATAAATTTACACAAAAATAAAGCATTTCTAGATAGCTATTAATTTTATAAGTTTTCTCATTATTGCTAACTTGTAAACTCGTTTTTCTATTACAAAAATTCAATAACAGTTTTCCTTGTTAATATTTAAAAAGTATTTTTTAATTTTTCAAATAATATCAATATATTAATAATAATTGAATTAACTTATTTACTTTTTCTTATGAATACTTTGAAATATTTTTTTCAAATTGTATAGCTAACGACTTTTTGCATAAATCATGCATATTATTAATTATTATTTATGTGTAAGTTATTAGATAAATGACATGACTAATTACTTTTTTTTAACAATTAAAATAATTAAACTACTTAAGAAAACAAAATTTATTTATCTAATTCATTATCCATTTACTAAATAAACTATAATAGAAATTTTATTTTTTTAGAAATATTTATATTGATTACAATTAAATTATGAGCTGGATATTTTAATAGAAAAACAATTATTTACAAGAATGACGCTAAAATTGACATTTGTTACAAATTAGTTTAAATCTAAATAATTTTATTAAAAATTTAATAATTTAACATTAATATGTTTATGTGTTACATCAAAAAATTTTTAACTTTAAATTAAAAATTAGCCAAAAATTTAATAAAATCTTTAACTTGATATTTAATGTTTATTATAACTTTAAATTAAAAATATTTTTACCAACATGACGGTTGAGAAATTAAAAGAATTTTAGGAAAAAGAGTAAATTTCCATTATGCAGGCATGCAGCTGTATGTAAAGTATTACGGTAATATAATTTTTTATTTTATTTAAAGTTTTTAAATTAAAATATTTATAAAATAATATAAACTAAAAATTAATAATTATTATTTAAAATTATTAAACCTAATATTATATATTTATATAATATTTAAATTAAAAAATAATAATTTAATTTTGAGTATTAAAATATTTTTAGAATAATGTTATTAATATTTAAATTATTTACTTAAAAATCAAATAAAATAAATTAAAAATAAATATCCTAAACTTTGTTTTAAAAAATGTTTGTTTTAAATATAATTAATATGTAAAATTAATTTTTATTTTATTTATTAAGTACCGGTATTTATATATTAAAAATTAGAGTATAAACTAATTATTAATTTTTTTTATTTAATAGATATTAACTTATAATTTTTAAATAACATATTTGGTTTTTAAAATTACATTTTAGACTAGTTAATTAAAATTAAAAAATTATAAATATACTTTTTTTAATTTTTAACTATTTAATAAAGTAGTATTATATAAATATTTACATATAAGATGATTTATTGTAATTATTAATTTTATTATTTTTATTAAATTTAAATTTATGTATAATAATACTCATTATATTTAAGATAATCGTTCTTATAAACTAATGGATGTTATGAACTATTTTTCAAAAACAAACAGGTTTATATAATCCATTGTCTACTGTATATCGATAGAGACGTTACTTAAAACTCATTAAATGGTTTAGTGTTTGAATTACCACAAATGAAGGAATTAATTGATATTAATTATTAATACATATAAAGTGATAAAAATGAATTGACACAAATCTATATAAACTGTAAAAATTGTAGTTTTTTATTAATAATAAAAATAACGACTAAAACCGAATTAATAGAAATAAGAAAAACAAATTTTAAATACTTTAAACAATTAAAGCGATTGTATTTAGATGTGGAAGGTAATTTTAATTTTATTCTATTAAGTGAATTGTTTAGTAAATTAAAACAATTAACGCATTTATCGTTAAATTTGAATCATTTTTATTGCAATATTTTACTAAATAACCCGTTTTTTACATTAATTGACAGACATTTAGCAAAACTTCAATATTTGTCGATAACTAACGCAAACATAACAGACATTGCATTCAATTCAATACAAAAACTATCAAAACTTCAAATAATTAATATTAAAAGTCTTTTTATTTTAAAGATTTTAAGCGATTCATGTGTTTATGATTTGATTAATAAATGTAAGAAAATTAGAAAAGTTTTGATTAATTCAAAAATTTATTATTTAATGTATTTAATATGTTTTGAATATTAATAATTATTTTCGAGACAAAACATTTATACATTTAAAATACAATTAATATTAATTAATTCTAATAGTTCGGGCGTAGACATCAAGAGTGTGTTGTAGTTCCTCATACTTTTCAATAGTAGTCTCAGTTAATGCCAACACTTTTCGGGTGTTTTCGATCGACTCATCAATAGTTTTTGATTTCTTTTTTAGTTTTGTTTCCGTAATAATAGTATTCAATCGAATACTATAAGCCCTCATCTCATCAATTCGGCGAATGATTATTTCGTATTGATGTAAAAACCTTAAGTCGATAGGAATGCTCTTAATAGTCCCAACGCCTCGATTCCATTCACTCACTTGTGTGGAAATACGGTTCACTTCTGCGTCAATATTCTCCATTTGTTTTGATTTAATTATTTTATAATTAATTTAATTATTAATTAAATTGAAATTAAAACCAGAATTAATGCATAAATTGTTATTAAAAACATGTGACAAATGGCATAAATATTGATTAGTTGAGTGGATAATAGATGGCATTCATATCGTAATTTGCGGTTAATTTGATTTTAAAGTTTATTTAAGAGTAAATCTTAATTTATATCTAGTATAACTTAATTTTAAAAAATTATCAAGCAGTTTTTATTATAAATTTATATTACCGTATCCCCTGACATACAATTATCGCAATTATATCTAAGTTTTTGATTAAGGTAAAATTATATCTAAGTACAAATGCATTACATTTTAGACTCAAATTTATTTAAAATTATAAAATATATTTTTGCTATCTATAATTGTACATAATTTAGAATTAATTTAATATCATATATTTTATTTGTTTTTGTGTAATTTTGATTAAAAACAATATTTAATTTATAATATACTTGATGATTTTAAATTTTAAATGGTAGATTCTATGCATTATTTATAAAACATAAATTCTACAAGAATAATTATTTCTTTTTTGCAATTGTGTCATTTTTTTTAATAATTTAAACTGATTTAGATTTGATAAATAGTTAAAAATTTTTAATTAGATTAAGGTATGTTATTTTTAGAAAAAACTACATTTAATTTCAAATAATAATTTATTGCAATATCTAAATTTTTGATCAAGGTGCAATTAAGCCTAGATACAAATGCATAGATTTTGATTAACTCAATTTGTCCGAAAATGAATTATAATTGTGGCAATTGTATTTCACGGAATACGGTAATATCTATATTTTTAATATTTTAGTTTGTATAATATGAAATATGAACAATGCAAATTTATAATTTAATTTGTAGCTTGAAGTTAATTTCGAGCGGAGTTTCAGTCGTTGTAACCGATTTGGATGAGAATAACCCGAATTGGCGTAAATACCCGAAGTGTTGGGAATGGAAGCCAAATGAGTGGGGATTACAAGAAAACATTACATATGAGTTTCCAACAAATTATGAATATTATGGCAGTTATTGGAAAAACGAATGATTTTAGTTTGCATTGAATTGTATGAATAACTTGAATATAGGGTGAATTCTAGGGCTTCAACACTAAATGTGTCTGAATGTAAACTTTTCAGTTATTTAGCGGTCGATACGTTTATAAGTATTTGTATTTTAATCTTAAAGGTGTTATTAAGGCTTCAGATGTATTCTAAAATAAGTAAATTGAAAACTATTTTAACACAACTTTTTTGTTTATTAAAAAAACAATTAAAGTAAAATTTTATATTATAAAAGTAATAATATTGATATACAGTCAGTTTCAGAAATGTGTGATCAAAATTAAATTAGAACAAAAATGCGCACTCCAGACTTATTTTTTTACGGCAGTGTAAATCCGCCATTAAAATATAATTAGCTGATGTTTTACAATTTAAAACGTAAAATTAAAAATGTACATATAATATTAACTAATAAGAAATGTTTTTGTATTGTCACACCAGAATATTTATAAAGATATTTTTAAACTAAAGTACACTATATATGAAATAAAAAATTAAATTAATTTTTGCTGAATTTTACCTGGGTAAAATTTGTAACTAGATTAAAATTAACCGACAGCTTACAATGAATAACTCATTATTATTATATATTTGTATTTAAAAATACAAATCAACAAAACATTTAATATTATTAATTGTATTTTATATTTAATTAACATAAAATACTCTTTTCTTATAAACTTTTAGTTTTATGAACCTCCATAATTGTCGACCACAAATCTCCCTGGAATAGTTTTTCAACTTTTGCATAATGTTTAATTAAGTTAAAATTTTTAGATCTAATTATAAAATTTAACAAATTTAAATCAAGTTAATTATAATATTTTTAAATTATTATTTTAAAAATATTTTTATTAATGTTTTTTTAAAGCTTTAAACCAAAAATTGTGAAGGGGGATCAGCCAAAAAGTTCCCTTAATTTTAAAAATTGGCATTTACCCCCCTTAGCATTTGGTTTAAAAAAAGGTACCACGCTTGAGGTTTTTTGCCCAAGTTTAAAATATTTTCCTTAAATTGGTGCTAAATCCAGTTTAAATAGAATTAAATTAGGCAAAATTTTATCACAAATATATAGGTTTTTTGAGAGTTTTTGGAAAAATTCCTCCCCTGATCCCCCCTAGGTTTTTTGACAAAAATTTGGGAAAAATCCCTACCCTGATTTTCCCTGGATCGGCTTACCTTCTCAATCTCTGCTTTAAACTAATTTTTTAAATAAATATTTTTAATCTTTTTTACTCTTTGGATTGACCAGAGATTCAAAAAAAGAAATAAGCCAAAAATCTCTGATTTAAAACTGGTATTTATTTCAGCTAGCACTTGGACTGTAAAAATGCACTCTCACTTGAATTTTTAGCTAATTGCCAAAGGCGACCGGAAAACTTATAAGCTTAAACTAGAATATTTTTCTTAAATTGGTGCTATATTTGGTTTATACTCATTTAAATTGGATAAAATTTTATTATAAATAAATGGTTTTTAAGCGTTTTTGGAAAAATTTCTTCCTTGATACTTCTCCTAGATTTTTGCCAAAATATTTTGAAATATTTTTTTGATCTTATTTGAATTGACCGATTTTTTCAATATCTGCGATTGACAAACATTAATAATTTATTTAATTATTAACAAGCTAATTTATTAAATAAAATAAAGGTAAAAATATTAGTGTAAAAGTATAGATATGAAAATACAAAAATTTTAATTAAAATTATATATAATTTTTTAAATAACATTTTAATTCAAAATAAACATGCTAAACATATGATCTTGTTATAATATATTTATCTATAAATTTAAATTTAATAATTATAATTATATATAATTTTTTAATTAATAAAATTAATTTTATATAAAAAAATATGTTAATATTTGAAGTATAATTTGTTTGACAATAAATTTGAAATATAATACTTGAATAGCTAATATGTTATTTATGAATAAATTATAATTGAACCAAGGTTTTGAATAGATAATTAGGTCAAACTGCCCTTATTTTAAAAAATGAGATTTATCCCCCCTAACGTTTAGTAAACGAAAAAATTAACTTTACTCATAATCCACTATTAATTTTGCATTAATCAGCTAATCAAACGATTTAATTATCTGACAATATTTGTACAGTATATGTTTTTAATTATTAATTAAAATATAAAGTTTAAATTAAATAATATATTTAATTAATAAATGTGTAAAACAATTTGTTAATTTATTTTTATAATAATTAGTTTTATTATATTAAAAAAATTAATAAAATATTAATAAAAACTCGTTTTAAATAAATAACAATTACTAAATAATAATAACAAATAGTGACTTAAATAAATGTTTTTAAACAATTGGTTATATTTATTGCAATAATTGGAATATTTTTTGATTGTAAATTAAATTAAAATTTTAATATATTTAAAATGTATATATTTTTGTTTATAAATATATTTTTTACATAAACTTGTTAAATGAGTAGAAATCTTATACTTTTGTTCTATGCAAAATTTTTACCATGTTAGTCCTTTCAATAAGTCCTTTGTAATATATTGGAGGGGGGGTTCCCGTAGACCCAATATGCTGCGTTTTAACAAAATTAACAAGTACATAAACAATAAACATAAATATACTGTAATACTCCATATATAGCGGCATGTTGGTATAAGCAAGGATGACCATTTGTGCCAAAATAGTTTTAAGGTCACTACTAGCATGCTGGTATAAAACAAAAAAAATTTTTAATATAAAAATTTATTTAATTAATAGTTGCAATTAATTGCAACAATTAAATACAAAATTACTAGTTAAAATAAATTTTATGGACCTGCCATTTGTGTTTATCTAATTTTAAATTAAAATTTAACAAAATTATAAGTTTTTTCACAATTTTCTTATTTTTAACTAATTTATTTAATGTTTTTAATGCATTTAATAAAAATATTTAATTTCTTATTTAATTTTTTATATATTAAAATTTAAACAGCATTATATAATAATTTTAAAATATATTATTGAAATTAAATAAATTAAAAAAAACAAGTCAAAATTAAGTATTAAAAATTATATATTTTTCTAGCATATACCGGTATGATATCAAACACACATTATACCGGTATGCCACAATATGTGGGGTATTACGGTAACAATAAAAATATATTGAATAGGTTAAAAGATAATACGGTTACCGTATTCCCGCGTATACACTTGCATTGTTTATATAAAGTGAATCAGACCATATTCTCTTATATCCCGGATATACCGGCATGCCATTTTAAGTAAAGAATAAAATCTGTTTTAAAAATGTTTTAAAAATTAGTGTAAAACATTAAAATGTATAAATATCTAAATTATTAAATGTGTTTAGTTATGAATTGTTTTATTCTTTAAATATATTACATTAAGATAACAAATTTCTTATTTAAATATTAATTTTAATCATAAACATCTGAAATATTATTAATTAATTTGTGATTCATATTATTGATAATTGTTTTTTTGTCAATTTAATAATTATATCTATAGTTTTGCTATATTTAAAAATTTTATAATAAAATTATTATAAAAATTAAATTTTATATACCTCACTCTATATGGGCTTGCCCATAACACGAAAAGATATTTTTTTTAATTATGGCTAAACTGTTTTATAAGAGCATGCAAGTGTATGCACAAGATACTTTTTAAAATAAACTTGTTTAAATTTAAATAAATTTATTTATTTTCAGAATTAGTTATTAACTGCGTTGAATCTAGTGGTAATTTTTTTGAAACAGAAAATAATCTTGAATTTGAAGAAATAGATTTTGAAATTGATATTAATTATAACGAATTAAATGATAAAGAGTGTAGAGAAAAAATTTTCTAATTAGTTTTAAAGGCAAGAGAAAAGCTATTGAATACTGTACTAATTCTAACAAGAAATTACGCACTTTTGAATGCGTTCAAAATAGATTTCGATTTGTATCAATGGAAAGAACAATTTATTAGTGGCAATAATCAAAGAGACAAATTAATATCAATATCTGATTATATTATAAATGAGTTTAATTCGGCAAAAAATCAAAATCTCATAGTTTACGACATTGACCTCCGCCGTTGGGCATTGAATAAGAACAAAAAGGTATAAAATTTTATCGAATAATTTTTTTTTAAATGTAATAATTTTTAGATTAAATTAAATGGATTTGTTGCTAAAAGAACATTTATTTATAATTTCAAACAATTAAACCGAATTGTTTTTCGAAAAATCACTAAATTTGTAACTAAATCTTATAATAACAAAGTTATTCCTATAGCCAAAACTGCAAATATGTTTGTGAAATCTTGTGAAACACATTTGATAAACTATTCTCCAAATGATAATTGCAATTCTAAACAAAGAGGTTTTAATTTAGAATTTCATTCAAAACAAACTCTTGATTTTAAAGGCGTTTTCGTTATATACGGAGCTACACAATCTATTACCTTAATGTCTCATTCACATACTATTTAACCGACAATATCAATGAGTGGTCAACTTTTTCTTACTTAATATATTATTTTACAAAAATCCATTGGAGATTTCGTGCCACGAGTTAAAAAACAATTGTTTTTTGCACCAAACATTTATGTAAAATGTTCTAAATCCGAAAAACTGACAAATAATTTGTTAATTAATTGGCACACAAATGTATTTTCTAATAATATTTCAGACAATAGTATATTATTAGTCGATTCGTGGACTGCACACAATAATATTAAAACTATTGTTTCAAATAAAAATATTAATGTTTTACAAATTCCACTAAAATGTACTGCATTAATTTAACCATTGGACGTATATTTTCTGATCGAGTGTTATTAGACAATATTGACGTTATTTTTCACATTCGTAATAAAATACCTAAAATTTAATTAATAGTTCACAACCAGTTTTCGGCACCACGTTTTGTAAATTTTATTAAATACTCTTATTTTAAGTGCTAATATATTAACAAAAATCCAGAAACCTTTCTAACACCTGTTGAATTTTGTCTTAATGTTTTGCAAAAAAAATGTTTTGTTTAAATTCTCAATGTGTTAATAAAATTTTTATTATCTGTGCTTTTTGTAAAATTTTTTTATGTTTTACCCATTTTTATATAGAAAATCATTATTGCAATAATTATGTTGAATAATATAATAAAATTTAATTTGTTAAAACCAAATTTAAATAATATTTACTTTAAACATACAACAAGAGCGAGAAGGTCGGCCTATCTAGGGTGATCAGAAAAAAAAATTTTCTCAAAATTTACAATGATTATTAATTTTGCTGGTTTTATTAATTCTCAAACTTGCTGGTTTATTCTATCTTTTTAAAATTAAATCAATTTTATATAGTGTTTGTTTTAAATTTTAAATTTATAGTTAAAATTTTTAATTAAATTAAATTTGCATTAATTTAATGCATATTTTGTATAACAATTTCATATTTATATTTTTAAATTAATATCAAAAATAATATAAGTCTAGTGTATAGTTGTGAGTCTAAAAACCCGTAATTACGACAGAGTGAGAGCTAGAACACAGGTACTAAACAACCAATATTTAATATTCAAATAATTAATTTAGTTCTGCTTTAGACTCTGATTTGGATTTAACTTATTTTTCTTTCTGATATATTTTTCACATTATTTCGATTCTATTATTTTATAAACAAATTCTATCCTTAAATAATTGTAACATTATTAGTGATTGTTTTTTATTATAAATGTTATATTTGAATATTTAATTTGTAACTATAAACGTAGTATAGAGAACGTAAGTAAGATATGATTCGAAAAATTACAGTTGCACTCCAAAGCTATAGAGCTATCAACAGGTCTAAATAAAAAGACGTTGCTTAGCTTCTTACATATAAGCTTCTAAACACGTGCTTATGCTAAATACTTGATTTATAACCCGACCTGCTGGCAACATATGGCGCTAGAAAACGGTCCCTATTTTTATTGTCAGTGTTAGTGCTAACCAATAGTATTGCTTCTAATCTGTTGTTCTATAACAACCTAACATAAAGCTGATATTACTTTAGTATATGGTACTAGCCTTGCCTTAACTCATGTTGCCGGCAGGTCTGTTCATAACTTAAGTTACAATAAAATAATATATAATTTATAAATAATTGTTTATTTGCATAAATTTCAACAATTATCAACAGAGGTGGCCACAGAATAAAGTGTTTGTTAACTTTCATACCATTTGTTAAACATACAAAAACAATATATTCGCAAAGGCCTACAAGATCAGTCTTAGGCCATTCAAAAAAATCAGGTGAGAAAATTTTATCAATATTTTAAAGAAAACAAACCTAAGGGGGATTAATGGAGGAATTTTTCATAAACGCAAAAAACAATATATTTATAATAAAATTTTTTCTAATTTAACTGATTTTAAGCTAAATTTTATTTAAGTTAACTGGATTTTAAACTAATTTAGGAAATATTTCCTAATTTTGGCCAAAAAACCAAAAAATTTGATTCTTAATACTGTCGTGAATAGATAAAATTGACGCAAATATAACAAAAACTATTTATATAACAAAAATTTATCCGAAATTTACTTAAGTCTCGCACATTTTAATTTCATATATACTTTAATCTTATAATTTGATAAATTAGTTTAAAGAGTTTTAAATAATTTATTTTATTTAAAAAAATCTTTAATAAATTTTTATAATTAGTCCATTGAGTATACAAATCAAAATGCCTTGTATAGAATATCAATACAGTAAATCAATACATAGTAGAAACAAATATATAAAAAGTTTTAGAAGTTATGATCAATATACTATATTTAGCCATAAAAAATAGGATTTTACAACAAAAACAATTATAATTTAGACTTATCAATTAACATTCTTTAAATTCCTATAATATTAACACTATATAACATGTAAGATTTATATTTATACATATAAATATAATTAAGAAGTAATAATTTAAATATTAAAACATTTTAAAGTTGTAAAAATATAATTAATATAATAAAACTGGTATTATATTATAAATATTTATAATAATTACCGTAATACCCCACATATAGAAACATGTCGGTATAGGCGAGAATGACCATTTTTGCTAAAATAGCTTTAAGGTTTCTACCGGCATGCCGGTATAAAGCGAGGAAATTTTTTAATATAAAAAAATTTGTTTAATCAGCATTTACAATTAATTTCAATAATTAAATACAAAATTAATAGTTGGTTAATTTTTATGCAACTTTTCATTGGTTTTTGTTTAATTTTAAACTAAAATCTAAAAAATTATAACGTTTTCCAAAAGTTTTCTTATTTTTAGTTAATTTTTTTAATGTTAGTAATAAATTTAATATAAAATGTTTAAATTTTTTTTAATTTGGTTTATTTTTAACTCTGCACAATATTATATTTTAGTTTTAAAATATAGTATTGCACTTTTATTTTAACAAAATTTTAAAGTTAAAGTTAAAAATATGAATTAAATCTTATTTTTTTCTCGCCTATACCGTCATGCAGGTATACCGCGTGGTATACCGGCATGAGGTCAATCTTACTTTATACCGGCTTGACGCTATATGTGAGGTATTACGGTATATTTTCATTTTTATTTAATAAAGTTTGGCAAGTTTATAAAATATTTAGTTACTTGGTTTTACCATAACTGGATTACCTTAAGCATAATCTCAATTAGATCAATTACTTAAGTAGAATAAAAGTTTTATGTTTTGATATCAAACAAATATTTTACTTTAAATTTATCATATTGAATTAATCATAAGTTATAAAAATATATAATTAAATTGTAATAATTACAGTTAAATTTTATTGACGATCACTTCGTCCAGAATGAGGATCAAAGGATCAAAGGATTAAAAATTAATTTAATGTTTAATTTATTTGTATAATTAATCAGATGTCTATCATGGCTAATATAATAATTATTTAAATGTAATTTAAAATTATTAGTTAATCTGAGTTGTTTTGTATGGCATTTTCAACTAGCAAAACGCCTTTATATCATATAAAGTTAATTTTTTAATTTTGTACAAGTTTCAAAATCCGACAACTGTTATGACTAGAATTTCCAAATATAACAATTGGATTGAAAAACAAAAGAAATTAAGTTTATTTGAAATTTAATTTCTTACATTTTTCAAATAATATATACTGTTAAAATTAATTGTGTATTTTTTTACAACAATTGCTAAATAAATTATAAATTAATTTGATTTAAAATAATTTAATGTTCAATCTATTTGTATAATTAATCAGATGTTTATTATGGCAAATTAATATTATAAATTGAAAATATTTATTTGCAAATCATAGCATTTAGAATATTTTTAAAAACGAGTTTTTTATTTTGTTAATACTAAAAATCACAAAAATTATTTTAAATTAAAAACATTTTTTATTTCAAAGCATCAAATCCAAACAAATATTCTTAACAACAATAAGTAATTCCAAAAAATTGTTATGATTTGATTAATTTGATTTTAAATTAGTGATGAATTCCTATTGTAATGTAATTTGTAAGTGTAAAGTTTTGCTAAATTAATAAAATCTATATTTGACTACTAATTAATATTAATTAAACACAGTAATTTTTATTACTTTTAAATATTAATTATTTGTTAACTTTAAGATTTCATAAAAACCATATTTGATAAATCTAATTAAGAGACGTATTTAACATTTAATTCAGTTTTAAAAAAATATGTATTTATAAAGTTTAACTAAAATAATATAAAACAATATTTTAGTTTTAAAAACTTAACGGTTTTCTAATATTATCAAAAGTTTCAAATGTACTTGGATACAACAAAATTCCGAATATAACAAATAATTGTATTAATATTTGCGCTAGAAGCTATAATGAACTAATTTGTTATTTTTGCAACTAATAATAAAATACCTGATTTAACAAGAGACATTTTAAGCTAATAAACTTAACAAAGATTTAAATTTTTGGGTAAAGTTATTTTAAATTTTATATTATTGTTTTTATTAAATGTTAATAAATAAAATATAATTAAAATTATAATAATCTAAGCTTGATTATAAAATTCACATTGCAAAATAGTTATTTACCATTATTATATTATTTATCATTTTTTTTAAAATCAACATTAATACATAATTTGCTTGTTAAACATTTTATAATATTTATGACTAATTTATCAATAAATTTAATTTATTAGATTTATTGCAGATTTTATAACAAGTAAAAAATTGTAATTTAAAATATATATAACGTAATTTTATATACAAGTATTTATATTTTAACGTTTTATAATTATTTATTATTAAAAAAACTTAATTTTTATTTAGACATAAATGCAAACAAATAAAATTGATTAGTTTTATTATTTAACAGCTTGACACAATTAAATAAAAAGCAGTTGGCATAATTTATATCATCTCAATATTTAATTTTATAAAAATTAAACAAATTTCAAAATAAAAATTAGACGTTGCAAGCTAACTCAAACAAACTAAATAAATATTTTAAAATGATAAAAATTTAAAATTTTTAATATTCTTTTAAAATAAAATTCCAATTAAAAATTTCTTTTCAAGAAACCAATTAACAAATTACTACTATTGCTAACTGTGCTATCGCTCAACCATTACTCATTGGCCGAACAACTACTCATACGAAAGAATGCAAATTGACTCACATTTAAAGAGTGGGAATCGTATAGAAGAGGCCTTCGGGTTATGAAAGAGCGTTCAAAGCAAAACATCTACGACTCCACCGGTTTCACCTACCAGGCCTATATTCACTCCTGGGCCTTGTATGATGGTTCAGAGATATCTAACCATATAGTGGAACGGTATGGTTGGCACACGTGTCAACACTGGCACTTCTGGTTCTATCCCTGGCATCGGATGTATATATATTTTTACGAACGTATTATCAGAGAGGCTTCAAATGACCCGTCATTTGCTTTTTTGTATTGGGACTACAGTGGGTCCGAGCGGTCACTACCCGAAGCGTTTTGAATACCGGCCAACGAGACACTGAATCCGTTGTTTTTAGAGAAGGGTCGCTGTGAGGCTATAAATAAATGAATAGCAATGAAGCCGGAGATGACTGACGCTTACGGAGCGCTTAGAAGTCGGTTCTATGCGATCGAGAAGAAGGGAAAAGAATTGAATCTTTGCCACAGTTTTGGTGGAGAACGCATCGATAAACCTGAATTTTTTGGAAATGGTCCAGGTCAGTTTTTTAAAAATTCATAATAAATTAAAATCTAAATAATCATGTTTAGAATAAAAATAAAATGGCATATTTTAAAAAGTTAATAGAAGTAAATGTGTTTTTATGGAATTATTTAGTACACGTGTTAAGGCAAAGCTTAGTGCCACATATCAAAGTGATATAGAATTATATTAGATTGGTTTTAGCAACATATTAGATGCAATATTAGGTTAGCATTATAAACAAACTAAAACAATTGCCCAATGTTAAATGTTTCTCTGAGTTTGTGGTAGATTTTAATGCTAGCATTTGTTGAATTAACTGCATATTAACCAATAAATACGGATGAGACAAATTTTCATTTCTATTATGTTATTTTATACTAGAAATAACAAATAAAAATTAATATTTTATATTCTGTCATAATTTTATATTTTATAATTAATTATATTATCATCTGATGGCAGAAATCTCTTCAGATCACCCCTTATTAGCAATAAAAGATACGGTTCAAACCAAATAGCAATGGCAACTTTGATTGCGCTTGAACAATAAAAAACTAAATAATATATTGCTAATGTCATGAATCAAGGGAATTAATACCTTTGATGACTTGCTTTTATTTTAAAGCTAATTCTATTTTCAGTTTTGTAAATAGTTAGGAATTTTTATGAAAATCATATAGGTCTGTTTTTATATTATTTATTTTAAACTTAGTATCTTAAAATTTTTATATTTTTATATGTTTTTAATAAAATATTTAATAATTAATGTGTGCAATTTATTTATTAATATAAATTTTTATTTTTAATTTTATTTTATTTACATTTATATTTTAAAATATCGTAAATTATCAAGCTGTCAATTAACTTATTGTTTATTATCAATAATACTAAACTGTCAATTATAAATGATTAATAAAGAGGATAGTAATTAAGAATGGGCCGGCTGTATTTAATTAAATGGAATATATAAGTAACTAAAATGCAATTAAAAAGTGGGAAAATTTTTATTTTCTTTTAGATAAATTATTATCTTGTTTTTGTGCTCAGAATAAAATATACAGTGTTTGCATGATAAAATTTTCAAATTTTCTAATAACAATTTATCAATAAATAAAACTAACTATTATGAATTTAATTGATTTAATGGATTGGTGATATGTTGCCACACCTTTTTGTTCATATGATAGTTGGCGGACCGGACGGTGTAATGTCTAATGCATGTAAATCAACATTTGACCCCGTATTCAACATTCACCATGCTCAAATGGACCGTATATTCGAGTCGTGGCTCAAATTAGGCGGTATTTTACTGAAAGACAACCAATTCTTAGATCAAACGTTTAATTTCTTCGATGAAAACGGACGTCGAGTTAGGCCTCGAGTGAGAGATCTATTAAATTTGACTCAACTTAACATAAAATACGACTCTTTGATCGAAACGCCGAATATTGTACCGATAGATAAAGAACCGAAACTACATATCGACATAATAGCCGAAAATACAACAATTGATTTGGTATTACATTATAATAACCGATCGATTGTAAAGGATTTGGAGACAAATACGAGTCAGTTGTTTGAGGATCTGGCGAAAGACGCGCCATATCTGTCGAAAGTGAGGTTTACCCTACAATTTGACGTTAATTTTATCGAACCGTCAGTTTTTTTCGACATTTACCTCAATCTACCCAAAGAGACCGACCCATACAACCAAACTCCTTATTTTATCGGAACAATGGTTCAAATTGCTGTCCAGTGCACACCTTTATCACTACCTCCAGGAGGTTATCCACAGAGAGGCGAAGTAACCGATTGTTTCGATGTAACGACAAAATTGAGACAAATAGTCAAAAGTCAATACAATTTGAATGGTTTGGTTAGCATTCAATTTAATATAACAGTCATCGGTCACGACTGCGCTGACAATTACCTGTTGAACAGTTCGAATGTAATGCTTTCTTTTAAGTTCTTTTATTTGATTCATATTTTTGACGAATAAAGTACTTAATAATAAATAAAACTATTTAATAATGCTTGCTAATTACCTGTACTATTTTTGTTATGTACTGTATATACTGTTGTATTTTTAAGTAAAGTGCATAAAAGTTAATAAAAATAATAATTTAGCAAGTTAAATATAAAAGTGTATTCAGTGGTTTTAAATATTTAATTACTAAATGTAAAAACATATTTTAATAATTAATTTTTAAAGATTTATAAAAACTATATTTTACTCAATTGCAAACATTTTTGTACAAGTTGGATATATTATGCTGCAACGTTTACTCAGTTTGTGTAAGCTCAAAATAACAAAGTTAACAAAATTATTTAATTAAATTATTATTTTAATTTTAGCTAATTGGCAAATTTATTTTATCTAAATTTGGCTAACCTGCGCATTAATATATTTCAGTTTTATTTAAATTTAATATATAATTAGAAATATTAAATAAATTTTTAATTAAACTTATAAAACATCTGTTGTTACAAAAAAGTAACTTATGTGTTAAAAATAAATCAAAAGTTAATTATTTAATTTTAAGTCTAAAAACTATTTAACTATATTTTAAAAATTTATAATAAAAAATGATTTTAATGCTTATTATAGTTTTTATTATTTATATAATAAAATCCATTAAAAGTAATATTTGTGAAAATGTTTGTAAAGAAAACAAAAATTGTTTGACTTTATGTGAAAGAGAAACAAATAATTCAAATAGAAGTGCACTGAGCATGCCACATTGCGGGCTTTCTAATTTGGACAGCATTAACAAAGGTAGTAGAGCACAAGATCACGCATATTCCTGGATGGTTTCTTTTTTTATGAAACGATCGAAATATATTGATTTTATAGTTAAGAATAATTTTCCCGAAAACGAACTTCAATTATGTGGAGGAGTTATACTAAATGAAAATTTTATTCTAACTGCTGCTCATTGTGTGTATATCTTAATTGTTTATAAAACCGATCTTAATTCTAATGCAGTAAAAAAAAGTCTAATTAAAAAGTCTTACTTATTTGAAATATTATAAATGTTGTAGCACCAGTATTATGATTGCGTAACTAGTAATGATTAAGTAATAGTTGTAATAGAAATTTTTTTTTATGTTTAAAGCATTAATTTTGATCTATTATGACTATCGTAGTGATTCATAGGCCGACTTCTAAAGTTAGTTTGCATCCGAATCATATCGTTTAGACTATTTTATCAAAGTTTTTATTTGCCTATAAATGCAGGGATCGAATAGGTTGCCCGATCCAGGGGGGAGGAGATCAGTGAAGCAATTTTTCTCAAAATTTTGGCCAAAAATCTAGAGGGGGGATTAGAGAGGGGATTTTTCTAAAAAAGCTCAAAAACCTATATATTTATGATAAAATTTTGCCTAATTTAACTGAATTTAAACTAAATTTAGTTAAATTAACTGGATTTAAAACCAATTTAGGGAAAACTTCCTAATTTTGGCATCTATTTAAAAGCCTATTTTGATGATTTTTCGTTCCTTTATAGGTGTCTAAAAGGGGTCCGTTAAATGCCTATTTGTCATTGCTCTAGTTATGATAATATAAAAGTTTGCAGTCAGCGTTTACTCGAAGCTAAGCGTTCAAATGGATTAGCTTTCATTCAATCCCAATAAAAACCACTGAACAGTGGTTTTAAAACTCTGCACAGAGAGAAATAATGCCAATTAATTAATACAAAATTAGCTAGAGGAAAGTTGAATAAATAAATAAAATTAATAATAAATTTGAAATTTATACAGCAAAAATAAGATTAGGTTGACAACAAGGGTGGTTTTTTAATATATTTTGTTTGTTTTTCCACTAAATATCTCATAACTGATTATAGGATTTCAGTTTTTATCTAGAGTATTTCAGATTAATGTAAATAAATTCCGTAACATTTATATGAAAGTTTTTGCATTTTAATTATAAATATCGTTTTATATTTATTTGTTTACTTAATTAATTATATTTAAAGTTGTATGCATCTCATAGTTATAAAAAAAGTTAATTAACACTTTATATCATTTGCTAAGCATACAAAAACAGTATATCTGAAATGGACACTGGTGGCTCTTAGTGGCCATTGCAGATATACTGTTTTTGTATGTTTAACAAATGGTATAAAAGTTAACAAACATTTTGATTTCTTATTCTTTGCGCTTCGCTGGTATAAAGTGGAACCAAGCAACAATATTTACGAAATAAAACTTTTGTCAATACCTGGAATTTTATATAAAAAATGGGAAAAACGACATAAAAAATTTGATAATCAAACCTCATATAATGACATTGCATTGATTAAAACGGCAAAACCTATTGAATTCAAATTAGAAAACAATCGGTTTGTTGTCAATAGTATTTGTTTTCCGGAAAAGGGTTTCGAAACAAAGGGTTTCACAACAGTGACCGGTTGGGGTAAAAATAATTGGGAATTAAATTCGAACTCAAACCCAACGTATTTACAAGAATACACAGAATTACTTATGACTAATAATGAATGCAATCGAGTGTTAAATGAAACACGGTTATATTCAATTACTATACGGATTGGTTCATATTATACGGATAATAATAATACTATAAGAAACACACAAATATGTGCAATGTCTAACTTTGCGCCGGGTGATGCTTCATATCCAGGTTATAAAGATACTTACATTGGTAAAAGTATACATTATATACATTAATACTATATATTTAAAACTGTTATTATAGTTTTACTTTCAATGTTATTTATTTATTTTATACCAAAAACTTTTTAAAAAATAGTATTAAGGTGAGTAAAAGAGATACAAATGTATCTGTGCCACAGTGAATGAGATTTAATCAAGCTGACCATTTGAGCAACAATTTTGACTTAAATTAGCGCTAAACTAAAAATTTTTACAATTAGTAATGTACATTTTATGTACTAAAAAGCCATTGTTTAAAAATCCTTATATTTGTTAATAAAATTAATTAATATCATATTGTTTACAATTATTATTTTACTATCAATAGAAAAGCCGGTTCAGAATTGCTATATAGTTTTTAGTTTAAAATTTGCTAATTTAATTTTATGCCACCAGGTTTCATATTTAATTGAATTTGTTTGATCTCAAAATCTATGTTCTTTCAATGAAGTAGTGCTGCCACAAACTGATTTTCTATCGTTATTCACTAGGTGTCAGGTGCTCGTGGACACTTTTAAATATTTATTAGCTTTTCTATTGTTGAATGTTATTTAATCTTTAGGCGATGATGGATCTCCTTATATTCAATATCTAAATGGCAAGGCCTATCTAATTGGCTTGAGCAGCTCACGGAGATTTCTATTAAATACTCCAATTACAAAGTTAACCAGAATTTCCAAATTTAGTGTTTGGATCAACAATGCTATAAAATTAAGTTTATTTGAAATTTAATTTTAAACTTTAATAAAATTAATTTATTATGTTAATAATATTGGCAAATAGTTAATAAATAAAACAACATAGTAATAAATAAATAGTAAATTAGAAAAAAAATTTAATGTAAAATTTTTAATTTTAAAACTTATAATTCTATATTATAAAATATTTTATTCTCCGTCTGTCGGGTTAAACAATGTATTTTCGCGCGTGCTAAAATTTTTGCAAAATTAAAAATATTATTTTTGTTAATTAAAAGCGCTCGCTATTCTAATAGAGTTAAGCATTAATAGCAATGATTTAGTTATGGCTACGGGTTTGGTAATTTTGTAATAATGGGGTAATAGACAGGAATGGCTCTAAAATTGACAATTATGTTAATATTTAAAAAACTCAATTAAATAAATTAATAGTTGTGTTATGTTTAGGTTTAGAATAGGAAGAGGGAGGACTAGTTATTATATAAAATAATAAGCTATAAGTCTAAAATAAATGAATAAAAATATACAAGTTTGTAAAAGAAAACTAATTGATTGTAAATGATTTTGAGACAAAAACAGATCTGTCGAAAGTGAGGTTTACCCTACAATTTGACATTAACTTTGTCGCACCGGCAGTTTTTTACATTTACCTCAATTAACACTACTCTTATTCATAGGCCGAAGCTTTTCTTCCTGCACAACCAGTAGTGAGGCCAAGAATTATCACTTCACCGTTAGATATGGTGACGAGGATAGTGTCACAATTTTAAGAGCACACACCTGAACGCTCCGTATACGTAGATTAGTGGTTATTAGGCTAGCGTACATTACCAGTAGATGGCCCTTGGTAAGGCCCGTGGTCATTCTAGCCTCAACTCACGCCTAGAATGTTTTTGTTAATAAAAAATTCTTGCCACAGCTGGGGTTTAAACCCACTAACTCAGGGTTAGAGGACGGACGCATTATTACTGCGCCACCCGCCTGAGCTTAAATTGCCTAAAACTCTCAATTAACATTAGAATACTGTACGTCCCAATTAGCCAAAATCTTATTATATCGGAACATTGTTTAAATATATTACCCATGCAAATTTCTTACATTTAAAGACTATATGTTTATTGTTAAGTTGAGAACTTCTTATTCAATATTTTTAGCGCCTATCTTCGAGCGGTCAACCGTCCATTTGCAACCACTAAGTCTTCTTCTGATATGATTTACAGTAAAAAGTTTAATAAAATAAAAAACAAATTATTGCAAAAATGCAAATTTAATAAGTTAAACTGCTATCAAGAATTAAGATAATGCTTGAAAAATCTGTATGAGGTAGTTGTAATTTATACAATATATTTTAGTCGGGTTTTTCCCATTGTATGTGAATTAAATTAATATCTAATGTTGTGTAGTATTGATATGTATTTGCATATGTATAGTTTTATAACACTACAGTAGCAAAATACTACTATAACAATGTGGTGATATAACAATAACTTATTAAGAAATAGATTAATTTTATACTTATTTATTACACTTAACATACATTTAGATGTTATTAAAATTATAATTAGTTTATGGTTAAGTGATTGAATGACTGTATGAGTGAATAAGTGAGTATTAGAATGAATCTGTAATTACCAGGCCTCGGACTGTCTCTTATTTCTCATATTATTTATGACGTAACAGCTATTTAGGCTATAAATTACGACTAAAAATAAAAATTAATAAAATATAAAAAAAATTTTATTTAATTTTTAAAATGTTTATAAATTACCACTAATTTATCCAACTAGCACCTGATGGCAGAAATGTCTTCAGATCACCGCTAATTGATCCAATTATTACATGATGGCAAAAATGATTATTTCCATTTTTATTTCCGGTTTCCGGATCAATTAGTGGTGATATGAAGACATTTCTGCCATCAGATGATAATTGGATCAATTAGTGGTACTCTGAATATTTTTCTGCCATCAGATGTTAACTGGATCAATTAGTGGTGATCTGAAGACATTTCTGCCATCATGCAATAATTGGATCAATTAGTGGTAATCTAAAAACATTTCTGCCATCATGCAATAATTGGATCAATTAGTGGTAATCTAAAAACATTTCTGCCATCATGCGATAATTGGATCAATTAGTGGTAATCTAAAGACATTTTTGCCATCATGCAATAATTGGATCAATTAGTGGTAATCTAAAAACATTTCTGCCATCATGCAATAATTGGATCAATTAGTGGTAATCTAAAAACATTTCTGCCATCATGCGATAATTGGATCAATTAGTGGTAATCTAAAGACATTTTTGCCATCAGATGATAATTGAATTAATTAGTGGTGATCTGAAGACATTTCTGCCATCAGGTGATAATTAAATCAACTAGTGGTAATCTGAAGACTTTTCTGCCATCAGATGATAATTGGATCAATTAGTGGTTATTTATAAACATTTTAAAAATTAAATTAAAAGTTTTTTATATTTTATTAATTTTTATTTTTAGTCGTAATTTATAGTCTAAATTACTGTTACGTCATAAATGAGACATGAAATGAGACTCAGTCCGAGGCCTAGTAATTACTAATAATGTGAATGAAAGGAATGTGAGAGAACTAAAACTAAGGTTCAGTTCAATACACAGAGTGATAGAGTGAGTGTATCTCATGTAAGACCACAAAGTCTCACATCTCAACTGCTATTATTAATCAAATGTTTAATTCAATTAAAATAAATATTAATAAATAGTTTTAGTTATTTTAAATACAAACTGTATTTGAGACAAAAAATAAGAAGTGTTTCAGAACCACAAAAAGTAAAGCGTTCCCAAACTTCCGGTTTTTAGTTTCAAATGTCCATTAATTTATAATTGTGATTAAATTCTACTAATTAATAGTCAATTATTGACTTAATGATTGGTCACTAAAGTAAGACAAACCACCTAGGTAGGTCAGATAACACCTCACTGGAACACATTCCAAAAGAGCTACACTTCATGTCAGTGTGTCTATTGTAGCGCACGTGGTACACATTTCTTTTGAAACATAGGCATAACACAATAATTTAATAATATGCATACCTTACAACTTATGTTTAAATTAACATAATCATTAACTATGTTATGCAAAATATATTATCTCCCATTCAACTTAGTTAATATAAAAATAATTAATTTATTATTAATAAAAACCATCAACACTATATTATATTTAACATTATTTGTAAAAATTAATATCTAATTTAAATACGTATTATTGTAATTAAATTTTATTATATGTTTATTGTAAAATAATGTTTAATTAATGGTTAATTAAATAAATGGTTAACTGAAGTCTAAATAAGTTTTAGTTATTTTAAATACAAACTGAATTCGAGAAAAAAAAATAAAAAGTGCTTCAAAACCAGTTGAAATAAAGCGTTCCCAAAATTCCGGTTTTTAATTTCAATTGTCTATTAATTTATAATTGTGATTAAATGCTACTAATTAAAGGTCAATTATTGACTCAATGATTGGTCACTAAAGTAAGATGAACCACCTAGGTAGGTCAGATAACACCTCACTGGAACACATTCCAAAAGAGCTAGTCGGTAAAAGACAAACAATTCTTATATCAAAGGTTTAATTTCTTCGATGAAAACGGAAATCGAGTTATGCCTCGAGTGTGAGATCAGTAAACTTGACTCAACTTAACATAAAATACGACTCTTTGATCGAAGCGCCGAATATTGTACCGATAGATATAGAACCGAAACTACATATCTACATATCGCCTAAAATACAATATAATGTTTTTTTTAAGTATTTTAATTGGTTCATATTTTTGACGAATAAAATACTTAATAATAAATAAAAATTTTAATAATGCTTGCTAATTATAAGTACTCTTTTTGTTATGTATAAACTGTTGTATTTTTATGTATTAAAGTGAATAAATGTTGATAAATAGAATAATTTAGAAAGTTAAATATAATATTGTATTCAGAGATTTTAAATATTTAATTACTAAATATATATATAAAATAAATTTTTTTTTACTTAATAGCAAACATTTTCGTACAATTTATATCTATTATGTTGCAGGTTTAATCAATTTGTGCAAACTTAAAAATTTTTTACGTTTAAAATTAAAATATGAAATACAAAAATATTTATTCTCAATAATATTCTCAAAATTAATTAAATAATTTAAATAATAATTAGAAAACAAATAAATTTTTAAATAAAATGCGGAAAAAGAAACAAAAAAATAGAATTTAAATAAAAAATATATATATTTAATATAATTTGTTCACGGATCAAGAAGAGGATCAGGTAAAAATCTTTCTAATTTTGAAAATTAAAATTTATTCAAGAATCAACAAGGTTGGCCATTCAAAGGAATCAGGGTAGGGATTTTCACCAATATTTTGGAGAAAAAAATTTAAGGAGAGATTAATGGAGGAATTTTTCAAAAACGCAATAAAAACTACATATTTATGATAAAATTTTGCCTAGTTTAACTGGTTTTAAATTAAATATTATTTAAGTTAACTGGATTTAAAACTGATTTAAGAAATATTTTCTAATTTTGTCAAAATACAAACCAAAAATTGGGCTCATAAGACAACAAAATGTAGTAAATCGACAAAATTGAGTCAAATATAACAAAAACTATTTAAATAACAAAAGTTTATCCGAAAATGACTTAAGTCGCGCACATTATAATTTCATATATATTTTAATCTTATGATTTCATAATTTAGTTTAAATAGTTTTAAACAATTTATTTTATTTAACGATTTATTTAAATCTTAAATAAATTTTCTTTATTAGTCAAAAAAGTATACAAAACAAAATGTCTTTAATTCCAGCACTTCTTTTGCTCTTCTCATTCCCAGTAGTCTTGACTCAGGTTTGAAAATAAGGAATAATTTAAATAATATTTATATTAATTGTA
>JAQFXP010000580.1:0-27415 GCA_034693685.1 Belba bartosi
ATGTTTTGGATAAACTGTTGGCCTATAAAGAGCCGATCGTCACATCAATTGTGAGTTTTAGAGTTAATTATTTTCTGCTTTTAAGGGAAAACCAAACTTTTTGATTATGATATATATTAGTGAAATAAAAATAAATTTATCCAAAATTTGACAGGCTTAAAACTAGTCATATAAACTGATATTAATAACATATTACGTATATTAATAAAGTATATATACCGTATCCTCTGACATACAATAGCGGCAATTATATGTAATTTTTGAACAAATTGAGTTAAGGAAAATCTTTGTAATTATACCTAGGTATAATTGCGCCCTGATCACAAATTTAGATATAATTGCAAAAAATTAAAATTTAATTAAAATATATATTTTGATTCAAAATAGTAGGTTAAATCTATTAATCAATGTTAAATTTAGTTTAAATTATTAAATTAATAAGTTGCTAATCACTAGTGTTCTACAAACGTCCAAAAAAGTAATATGCGCGGCAAAAGTCGGGAGTATCAAAAATATCAAATAAAATATATATGAAGCAAAAATATGCATTTTTTAAAGAAAGTATTAAATAATATACATATCAAAAACTTTACATTTGGAAAAATAAATAAACGTTGAAACAAAATGCAAAATATTAATTATAAAAAAATACTACAGACCGATTATCTACAAACATCTGTGTTTAAATAACAGAAAGAATTAAGTTAAAATTTTATTAATTTTAAACACAATTATAAAAATAAAATTTATTTTTAAAATGCATAATTTTATTTTATTATATATTTTGTTTTATATTTTTTTTACTCCCTACTTTTATCGCGCATAAAATTTTTTGGACGTTTGGACGACAATACTAATTATACAACTATAACTGCTATAAATTTATTTCTAAAAGTTTAACTTTTACAGAAAATATATTAGACTCTGTAATTTTATATCTAAAATAATTTATATTTTATCAATTGAATATTATCTAAAATCAAATTACAACTTAATTGTAACTTAAAGATCATCATTAATAGCAAAGAAAAAATTTGTACGTCTTAATAAAATTAAGCCCAAAATGTAATGCAATTTTATCTACAGTATAGAGCGGCAAGTTATAATACGATGATTCTTGTAGTTGGCCTAAAATTTTTATTATTTAAGATATTTGAATAAAAAGTACATCAAATTAAAAAGAAAAAATGAAAATTTTTTAATAACTAAAAAATTATTTATTATTTTCAAAACATTTATCAATTCTTGAGCGCAAAGTCTAATAAACGCTTTTTAATAGCTGTAAATTTTTATTAATTTTGTTAACTACGAATGCCAAAATCGTACCTATATTAAACTATGAAATATAATTGCCGTAATTGTATGTGAGAGGATACGGTAATTTTTTTTTGTATAAAGTAACAAATGATTAAATTTTAATTTACTTTTAGTTAATGGAAAAATTTGTTAAACAAACGGAAAACAAACAAAAAAAATTAGCTAGAACAATTTGGAACACATTGGGTGTGGACGCGGACAACACATCTGATAATTTTACCCTGGGTGAAATTGGAATGGATTCAATGTTTGCGGTTAAGTTGCAACAGATGTTCGAAACGGAATACAAACAAAATGTTTCGATAAATATAATCAAAAACATAACAATTAAAATGATTAAAGACTATGAATCAGAAAATGTCAATACATTGAGATATTATCTTGATGAATTGAAACAATCACAAATTGAACTCTTAAAATACAAATTTCGAATACCTTTAGAAACTCATACTCGACTTAATGACATAAAATCAGGAAAACCGGTATATCTTATGCCTCCACTCGAGACCACATTCTCGGCATTTGAAGAGTTCGCCAAAAGTATTGATCGACCGGTGATTGGACTGAATTGGAGCCAAGATTTGGATAAATATGAGACAATGGAAGCGATTAATCAATATTTTATGGATTTATTGTCAAAACTGTCGCCAAAAGGCGAATACGATTTGATCGGATATTTCGATAGCGCTCACATGTGTGCAAATCTAATCCGCAAAGGAATGGCTGGAAAAACAATTATTGTCGACATTCTATCCGACAATCAGTTAAAAGACGACATAATAACAAATGAAATTCTCATTGAATTCATGTTTTTGTATTTAACAACAAATATCTGTAAATCATTAAAAGATAAGATGAGAAGAGATATCGAATCCGAAACTGATTTCAACGCTAAGATCAAACGTTTTAGCGAAGAGTTGAAGGATTTTGTGGGAACAGCACTGATTGATATGGATTTGGAGCAAATCATACGAATTATGTGCAAAAGAGGACGTATTCTAACTGATTATAGCCGAGATTTGAAAAATAAACTTGCTAATACTAAGGTCGAGATGTACTGGCCAGAATCTGCCCAATTGATTGTTGTTACGCCAATTAATTCGGAACTAAATATCGATAAAATTTTAATAAAGAACAAAATTGAAAAAATGTATCTTCTCCCTGATCAAAGTGTAAGTATTGTATTATTCGATTTATTAAATTTTAATAATTAACTGAACATTTTAAAATTTATTTATTGAAGGCTTCAGCGATCAAAAATATTTGCTTCGATACAGTTATGGCAAATACAATACCGCTGACACTCAAATTAATCCAAGATACTATTATTAATGTTTAAAATTAAACATTATCTTTGAAAAAAATACAATGCCAATTATAATTAATTCTAAATGTAAATTAAAATTTTTGGGTTATAATTTTAATATTAATTTACTATATATTTAATTAATTTTATAATATTTATTCAAACTATTACATTACATACTATTTTTTATTAGTTACTTCTATTTTGCACTATTTATTCAAAAAAATATTTTATAAGTAAAGTTAATCCCACTTACAACGAACGGCTCGGTTCCACTAAATTCTTTGGTTATAACCGAGATTCGTTATATACGACTATAACTTAATGTATAGCTATTCCGGTCCTTAATTTCTGTTTGTTATAAGCGGAAATTCGTTGTAAGTAGGCTCGATATAAGCGGGATGGATTGTATTAATATATTGTTCTCAATTTTGTATATTCTTTTATGAATTTAAATAAAATTTATTTGAAAACAAATTTAAATTTTAAAAATTGCCAATATTTATTTATTAATATATCCCAAAATTAATAATTAGCAATGGCCACATCTTATAGATTAAAAGAGTCGAATAATATTTTAACTGTCATTTAAAATTTTAAAAACAATATATCTGCATAATCTTCCAGGAGTCTTTGCAGATAGATTGTTTATGCATGCTTAACATTTGAAGTTAGCAAAGGAGATATTCGGCCAAGCGTAACAATCTATTTAAATGCACCATTTTTTATGTAAACAAGTAAAGCATGTAATTTGTTAATATTATTTAATCAAATGAATTGTTTTTTAATACATTTTCAAAGAAATTGTATATATAGTTTCACCATGTCGTACTTTTAATTTTAACAAAGTACGTATAATTTCTATAATATTATTTTTATTGAGAAAAATTGACAAGTTTAGTAATACATTTTAAAATAAATCATTAGAAGTATGAAATATAAAATATATGAAATAAGTAAAATAAAATTTTTTAAATTTTTAAAACTATTATTCCCATTTTGTCAGTTTATTAAAGTCTCACTTAAAACAAAACTTAAAACTTCCAATGTATTTTGCATATTTATATCTAATAAATTATAACAAGCATAAACAGGAACAATTTGAAATTCTTTCTAAAAATCTTTGTTATTTTAAAATAACTTAAATTTAATTTGGTAATTTTTTTATTGTCAAGCACTATTAGACAAATGGCAACAAAATCTTTAAAATCCTATTGGCGTTAAAAAGTTATAATTTCTAAAGTATAAGTTTGTAATTAATAGTTTAATTAATTCTAAGTTTTTATTTGTAATTACTAAATATATTAAACTTTGATGTGAATAAAATCATATTTTTAATTAATATTTCAATTTTGTAAATTTATAACCTTTGATTATTTAAGTTTTAAAAAGTATAATATGTAAAATAGATTAAAAAATTACTTTTAAATTTTTTATTAATTTGTAAATATAAACCATTGATAAGTTAAAAAAAATTATTTATTGCATTAATGCTAAAAATAAATTAAAAGCTCAAAATTCAATACTTGATAATGCTATCAAATTTATATACAGTATAATTTAAAATATAAATTTGACGTATTGATTAAAAATATATATTATCAACATAATATTATTTTTATATTAATAGTTTTTCTTGTCTGAAACACATAAATAAATAATTAAACATATATATAATTTTTAATGCTAAAACTTACAACAATACTGTTAAATTAACTAACTTTTTCTAACGAAATATATTTTCCAAACTCTACAGTAGTTTAACAAAATCCTTCTTCCGATCGATAACTTTGAAGAGTCCGTTGGCATTCACTTCAACGATGTCTCCCATTTTGAACCACCGAATGCCGTTTTTTATCTCGAATGACTCGGCGGTCAACTCATCCAAACCATAGTAACCAATGGCAACGGTATCGCCGTCTATCACAGCCTCACTACTTGAGTTAGGCTTATCGCTAATTAACCAAGATAATTGTATAATAACCACCCTTAACCCCGGGCATACCTTAACCCCGAATAATAGGTTTGATCCGACCACAAGTTAAATTTTAAAATTCCATTGCTGTGATCGCGGCTGTTGTTCCGTTTTTGATTATATTTAATCAAACAAATAAATATTTTTGCTTGTATATTTTTAAAACATCTAATTTATCTGAAAACTATTATGCAAAATAAAACTAAACTAATTTTTAATTAAACATATCTAAATTGTTTAAATTTTACTGTTTTTATATTGAAATTTGAGTCAAATTTTAATTTAAAATATGATGTTATTTGGATCAAAGTTTAATTTGTTTAGTGATTTTAAATAATAAATTTAGTTATTTATAAAATTACATAAACTAATAAATATGTGAATACAATCGAAATCTTTAGTTTTATTTGTACGCCAACTGACGATATCTGAGTAGTGCAACCCTTTTTGAACACTTCATAACCACCCGTTGGCGACAACAGGACATTCAGATCCAGTTTATCACTAATTAATAGAGCATTGACAAATAAGCATTTAAAGGACCCCTTTTAAGCATCTAAAATGGCACGAAAAACCATCAAAATAAGCTTTTAAATAGGCGCTAAAAACATTTTTTAAAAATAAATATTGATATTATAAGCCTTCGTTTTATATAAAACAATCCAAAACATTTTTAAACGGTTGGATTGTTTTCCTTGTACGGCAATTATATAAAATGATTATTGTGTGCGGGGCGTTTGGGAAGCGTCACGTGATTCGACGTCAACTGTGCTGTTTATGCCGGCATTAGCGCGATTGGTATCTGAGCGATACGTATGACACAAATGTGTTGTCACAGAAATGAGAATTAGTTATAATTCGATTCGATTTGCGCTATTAGTCCAATGGTTTTGAGATCTGTTGTCTTGAGTTGTACCGATGATGTGGTTCGAGTTGAATGTCCAGTGCAGAGCAGTAGAGCGCCTGGAGATGAGTTGTAGTGCGATTGTTAGGTCAAGTCGTATATCCGGTGCAAAGGTTTGGTGCGATTGGCAATGAGTTGTATTGAGTTTGGAAGAGTTGTATCGATGCGAGTGATTAGTTAGCGCCCAATAGACTAACAGTTCGGCGACGAATAGGTGATCAGTATCTGACTGATTAGTGATGAGTCGCGCGCGCGAGTAGTCGTTCAATTGAACACAACGTTAATTAAATAACAATTTATTAATAATCACTAAATTAGGTTTAATACTACTGAATGTGTCGAGACTGGGCTGCGACAGAGAGACAACTGAAATGTGTGTGTAGTTTGTGCTACAACCGATGAACAACAACTGAGATGTGTCGAGACTAGGCTCTGACCGACAACTAAATGTGTATTTGGATTACATTGAAATATACTGTATCTGCAGTACAGTCATTAGCGCTAATACGTTCAGTTTACAAATATGAGTAGCGCTATGAGCTATGAATAAGCTAGTACAGTTTGTAATAAGTGAGCGCTGACTGTAAACTAAAGTAATTGTAAAAAAGTTTAAATTTATGTTAAGATGTAATTAGCTTCGCCTCACTTGAATGACTAAATTAAATCGATATTTTTATAAAAAAAATAAATTATTATTTTCTAGTTTATTATAATTTCAGTTAAACAATAAAATTTAATTAAAATAAACTCAATATATTGTGAGGCGCCAATAATCAGTTTTATGCATAAAAGTACAAAAATTCTAATTATTTCAATTTTCACATTTTTAGTTTAAGACTAATGTATGTAAACTTAAATAATGAACACTTACACTAACATCCGATACGAACAGATAAGATAAACTAAAATAGGTGTTTCCAAAGGAGTTGTGATTTAGGGCTCATAGAGTAGAGATCATGGCTCATGAAGAGCGGACTCGAAAATGAGTTGTTCAAAAATTAAGTGGAACTAACAAATTAAATAATGAATAAATAAAATCTAAATTGTAATTTATTTTAATAAGTGAAACAAATACTAAATTTAAAGTTAATTAATAAATAAAACTAAATTTGATTTTATATGAAGTTTAATGTAATTTATATATGAGTGAATGCAAAACGGAAGTCGTAGTTGAACGAACTTCCGGTTATATCAGTCCATTACTAAGCGAGTGATTCAAGTTTAAACTTGTGTCACATCAATCAGTGACACACCCCCTAACTATACACCAACCTACCGGTGCACCAGGCCAAGAAGGCCAAGGAGAGTAAGAGAGAAAAAGAGTTCGTACTTAAACTACTCAACAAAGCCAACACATAGACAAATCCGTGAGTGTGTCTATTGGGTCTACTGTCGGTGACTGAGAGAGCACCGGGAAATACACTCAGGCCGCGGGCGATCAGATAGGCACGCCACATTTTGGGCGACGTTAGGTCAAAATTAGACCACAATATCTGTGCCGACAAAACGCATACAAGCAATGGACGACAACAATAAAACTTCAAATACATTATTATTTAACCGATGGTTAGGACAAAGCAGGAAAGCATCGACACCTAAGCCGATGACATCAGTGCAACAAACCGATGAACTTAACGCAACAGTTGTGGCTAACAACAGACGTGAAGAAACGAATACAAATACAACGGCAGCTAAAACTGTAGTTTTTAGTGAAGAAATTGATACTACAAACAACGTTCAACAAACAGAAGAATTTCTAAGTCCACAAACGGCAAGAGTTACAACAGATAAGAATTTTGAAATAATTAATAAAAATTTTGAATTTTATAATAAACATATTTGCAATTTACAAACACAATTAAACGAAACCACAAATAAGTTAATAGAAAAAAATAAAGTTTTAAGCAATACTAACAAAACATTAAATAAATTAAGTTCTGATTATCATGACATGCAGTTAATGATGCAAAGGATAGAACGTAAATTAAATAACACACATTTAACTCGAACTGTTATGCCAATTAATACACAATCAATACCTAATTACGCGAATACTAACGTTAATTTACCTAAAGTTGACAGTTATAGTGATAGTGAATGTGATTCATCAGCTATCAGTGATAGTGATAATAATAATAATGTGCCTAATATTATGATTAATAAGAATCGAAGATCTGCAATACGTAATAACAACACTTTATTTAAACAATCAAAATCAGAGAAGGCATTGAATTTGGTTGCGAATGCACTCGCTAACCAAACCGAACTAATAAAACTTCAAACGAATAAAATTGAATCAATTGATAAGTTTGATATGATGTCAAAGTCTGTTAAATGGATTCAAGGCTTTGAATATCTAGCAAAGATTGCTAGTATTTCCAAAAAGGATTGGCCCAAAACAATCGCTAAACATATTTCGAAATTTCATATTAAGAAGTTTAAAAAACTTTTTGATAATTACGGTAAATGCCATTGGGTGGCATTTAAACAGCAGTTTTTACTACACTTTCCATCAAATTATCAACAGGCTGTCGCACGCAGCGAAGCCAAAAAGCTTAAACTCAATTCGTTTACATCTTTACAAGAATATTCTAAAGAGGCCGTTCTTTTATACGAAGAGGCCGGCATTGAAGACCCGATTAGAATAGCGGAGGAGTTGTGCGGAAAACTCCCGCCAAATATTCGCCGGATGATTATGAGTCAAATGTTGAACTTTAAAGGTGACTCAAAAGAATTGTTACTTAATATCTTACATTTTGTAAATACCGAAGAAGAAATCAAAGACGTTACCCAAAGAGGAACAGAAGAGTTCCGAAATACGTTGAATACTATGTAGTAGGCATGTCTTCAGATGAATAAACGCGATAAGTCTGATATCTTTATAATACACTACACATTAATATTATTTTACACTAAAATACACACAATTTACAAAATTTTCGTTACTAATAGATTTAATTTGATAATATTGTTTAGCCTAATGTTAATATTCATAATTTATTTAAAATTTAAATTTGTTTAAGTTTACACTTGTTTTTGTGTGTTGTTTGATTTGTTCCCCTGATCAAGGAACTTTTCTGACTATACAACACAGAAATACTTTGTGTAGACTAGCTTGTGTATGCATTGTACAGTGTATGCATGGGCTACTACTATTTATTTTTCAGAGCCAAAGGCATTAGAAAATAAATAAAAATAATAATATAAATTTAAAATAATAATAAATAATATTTATGATAGTCTATAGACGTGATAATAATAAACAATTTAAAATTTGGATCCAAATATAATCTAAAATAATAAATAATAATAATATTAAAATATAATAAATAATAATAATTTTTATACAACTATAATAATAATAGTTTATAATATAATAAATAATAATTTCTATACAAATATAATAAGAATAGTTTAAAATATAATAAATAATAATTTTTATACAAATATAATAATAATAGTTTAAAATATAATAATAATAGTTTAAAATAAAATAATAATAGTTTAAAATATAATAATAATAATTTTTATACAATAGTCAAAATTTATTTTAAAGGCTTATGCAATGCATATCTTATATAAATCTATTTTCTCTAAAACATAAGTTTATTTCAAAATTTTATTTATTGAAAAACACAACACAACAGTTATATAAAAGTATACAAAATATTAATAATTTGAATATTTCTTCAAAAACAAACGATTCCTGTCTGCAAGTACAGTCAATACAATTTACTGTTACATTTAATTTAAATACAACGACAAAACACATATATATACACAAAATTTATTTTTACCTAATTCTTTACACACACTATAAAAATCTAAAACAAATTTAATTAAAATTTATTCTAAACATAAACAAAATTTACATAAGCCAATGTTATGTTAAAATCTTTAAATGTTTTTTAAATTCACGTAAGATATATTGAATAGTATTTAACATTTTTTTATTACAAAATCCATTAAGTTTTTAGGATTTGAATTTAAAGTGTATGTTTAAATATTTAATATATATATAATTTGATTCGGGGTATGTTTTTAGCATTTAAAAATTTTATATACAAATTATAAATCTAAGTTAAAAATTAAAGCAAACCTTAATATTTAATTAATTTAATTTGGTCAATAATTATTTTAAAATGTGTAATTTAAAATTTAAGATTATATTAATTTAAAATTAAATAATAGAAAATATTTTTTGTATATAAAATAATAAAATTTTTAATTTTATTCAAATTGTTTGTAACGGTTAAAATAGGCTTTTTGCGACTACTACTGTCTCTTTTAACATACCATCTTTTGATTTTTGTCTTCCGGTGTTTTGGTTGCTAATTGTGTCTAAAAATAATTTATTTAATTAAATTTAAACCAAATGTAAAAATTTATTATTAATCAGAAATCGGCTGATTCTACGGGATCAAAAGAGGGGGGTTAAAAATGCTTAAAATATATTATATTTATGATAAAATTTTACTTTATTTAACTGAATTTAAACTAAAATTTACATTTTTTGTTCGTTTTTTATTCACGTAAATTTAATTAAATTTAAATAAAAATATAAAAAATACCTAGTTTTTCAAACTTTGCAACCAATCGGCTAACCATTGATTTGTCGACTTTCTTCAAATTTGGATATTTTTTTTCAAACATTTCAATTGTGTTCTGATTTGATTTTTCCAACATAGTTTTGAATTCGGGACAATTTCTGTTTCCACAATTGTATTTAATTTTTAAAATAGCTATTTTTTAACTAATTTTGCCTAAATTGAGTCATTTTAATCAATTAATTGTTTTAAATACGTTAACAATAAATTCAAGATTTATTTATTATTTTAAAAACAATTTAAAAATAAAATGCTAATAAACAGAGATTATTGTATTTAAATATTTGATGCATTCTAAGCGTTAATCTTTGCCTTTAGACTTATAAATAAAGCGCAGCCTTTACAGTGGTGCAGAGTAAATTATTCGCGCTATAGTTACCCTTTACTATGTCACAATTTTTGTTTATGATACACATGCATTGATTAAACTTATTATTAATCATAATTTTTAAAATAATTAACTTAAATATAAACTTAAATTTTGAGTTAATGTCTAATTTAAAAACCTTGAGATTTTGCTACAAAAACATTGATTAGTCAAATTAATTTAATATTTGAGCAAAATATTTTTAAATACAAAATACAATTGTTTGTGTTTCTCTAATGTTTCGATTAGAGAAAGAATTGGATACTCCAAATGTAAATGACCTTAATTTTGATAAAAAATAAAACAAAACAGTAAAATCAGCCATACTTGGGGACTTCAGAGGACTGCCAGAGACTATGTAAATACATTGTTTTTGATTGTTTAGTAAACATTTAAATTAGTAATTAACTTTTTAATTCATTTTCGGAAAAATTGTATATATAGTTTCACCATGTGGTCCCCTCACTTCCCTACGCTGCGGTTCGTCTTTATTAGTAGCTAGAGACAATTTTTAGGTTTATACAGTTTTATTAATAGCGAAAAATTATTAGATTCTTTATTTATAACGGGCAAAATTTTTTATTTTTATTATAAATATCAAGAATAGATTTTACTTTTATTGTAATAGCAGTAAAATGAATTTTATGTTTAAGCTCTTATTATAATAACGGGAAATTTTTTAGATTTTTTATTTATAACGGGAAAAATTCATTATTTTTATTATAAATAGCGAGAATAGATTTAGCTTTTATTATAATAGCGGTAAAATGAATTTTATGTTTTAGCTCTTATTATAATAACGGAAAAATTTTTAGATTTTTTATTTATAACGGGAAAAATTCATTATTTTTATTATAAATAGCGAGAATAGATTTAGCTTTTATTATAATAGCGGTAAAATGAATTTTATGTTTTAGCTCTTATTATAATAACGGAAAAATTTTTAGATTTTTTATTTATAACGAGAAAAATTTTTTATCTTTATTATAAATAGCGAGAATAGATTTAGTTTGTATTGTATTAGCGGTAGAATATTACGTTATATAATAATATAAACTGTTTTACAAAACTGCCTGGGTAAAATTACCTGGGTAAAACCGCTTGGGTGAAACTACCTGGGTAAAACTGCCTGGGTTAAACTATCTGGGTGAAATTGCTTTGGTAAAACTGCCTGGATGAAAATACTTGGGTAAAAATAAATGGAAAAACTAACTAGGTAATAATATGATTAATTTCAAATTGGTGAATCTAACATATAGGTTTTATAAAGTAAATTATATTTATAATCTAGAATTTGTATGAACTGCTTTTATAGTTTGCCAGAATCCAAAAGCGGTAGACATTTGTACGATTACATTATTTATATTGCCAGACGCCGAATGCGGTTGGCAGTTTGATAAATATCTATTATAGTTTGCCAGACGCCGAAGGTAGCTGGCAATTGTAACTATTATCTCTATGTATTGCCAGACACCAAAGGTAATTGGCAATTTAATAAATCTGTATTATAGTTTGCCAGATGCCAAAGGTAGCTGGCAATTGTAAGTCATTCTTGATATTTATTATAAAAATTTCTGTTTGTTTATTTCGCAAAACATTATGACAGCAATTATATGGCATTTATATGGCATATGAATATTTTAATTATGGTTTTATTTTTTACTTAAAAGTAACTTAATATTATTCTTTAGTTTTGAGATTTGTATTAAAATTTTAAAATTTGTAGAGAAGTTATTAAACGTCTGTTCTTATATAGTTAATAGAATTTTGCCAATCGTCTTTCGAAAATGTATTAAGGTCATACTGTTCAGTCTTGTTTAAACTATAAAATGTGCCGCAATCTGATTATAATTATTGAAATTAAAAATTAAGTTTTTTTTAATTAGTTTTTTGCTGATTAACAAGTCAATTCTTTTTAATGTAAAATATATATTAGTCAAACAGATTACTAAATAATACAACCATTAGTAAATAGTTTGTAAAAAATACAAATAAATGTAAAATTTATATTGATTTACAGATATGCTCACATCTCATAATTCAAAAGAGTTGATTAACACTTTAAGTCGGAGCTCACCAAATATAAAATTATATTTCCTTTTTTTAGAATAAAATAATGTACTAGCTGGGTGAACTTTTACTACTGTATACGTAGTCAAAATTTTTATTCATAAAATTCATGTTAAATAAAACATAATTTTTAAACTTTATTTTACATTTATGATATTGTTATTCAGTTTTGGCAACATCTTATAGTTTAAAAAAGTTAACTAAAACTCTAACTGTTTAACAAACACAAAAACAGTGTATCTGCATATGTCTAAGGCTGACTTTGTAGGTCTTTGTAAATATATTGTTTTTATATGTTTAACAAATGGCATAAAAATTAACAAACAATTTATCCTGTGGCCACCTCCCGTTGATTATTTGTGAAAATCTGTGCAATTAAGAAATTATTTATAAATTATTTTATTGTAACTTAAGTTATGAACTGGGCTAAGACTTGATCGTTTTTTTCATTATTTTTTCATAAAAATCAAATGGAATAGGAAAATGTACATAAATTATGATTTAAATATACATATCGAGTTCTAAATTATAAAATGTAAATATTTATTTATATTGAATATTTTTATTTGTTAAATCAAATATTGTTATGTCGAATATTGTTAAGTCGAATATTGTTATGTCGAATACAGTTATGTCGAATATTGAAATGTGTAATATTGTTATATTAAATATTGTTAAGTTGAATATTTAGTTCCGGTTTAATTTCTGTTTTTAGTTTAATAACAATATTCAACTTAATAATATTCGATTTAATAATTTTCAACTTAACAATATTCGACGTAACAAATAACAATATTTACCGTAATACCCCACTAATAGCGGCATGCCGGTATAAACTGAGGTTGACCTCATGCCGGTATACCTCGAGGCATGCCGGTATAAGTGAGGAAAAAATATGTTTTTTAACAAATGATTTTAACTTAAATTTTAAAATTAATTTACACTTAAAATGCAATAATATATTTTAAAATTGAAATATAATATGCAAAGTTTAAAATAAACTAAATCAAATAAAAAATATAATATTTTATATTAAATGTATTAAAAACATTTAATAAATTAATTAAAAATAAGAAAATTTGCAATGAAATGTTTAATTTTTAAAATTTTAATTTAAAATTATACAAAAACAAATGAAAATTTAAATAAAAATTAATTCAGCTATTAACTTTGCATCTATTTATTGCAATTAATTAAAAATACTAATTAAATAAAATTTTTATATTAAAATTTTTCTCGCTTTATACCGGCATGCCGGTAATGACCTTAAAGCCTTTTTAGTAAAAATGGTCATCCTCGCTTATACCGGCATGCCGCTATTTGTGAGGTATTACGGTAATATAAAAAAATATTTACATTTTTAATTTAGAACTCGATATGTATATTCAAATCATAATTTATGTACATTTTCCTATTCCATATGATGTCTATGAAAAAACGATAAAAAACGACCAAGTCTTAGCCCAAAATAATTGTAGAACAATAGCTGGATAATGATTTACCTACAAAATTATTTTTAATAAATAAAAATATTAATCATAAAATACTAAATACTGTTGTCCAAAAACATATAAAATGTAAGTAGATATTTATTAATAAACTAATATATAAATGCATAGATTTGCGCGCAATCTAACGGTAGAATGTCTAAAATAATTAAGTAGAATTTTGTACAAAAACTGTATGTTTTGTTACCATAGATTTAAAACAATAAAATTTAGAAGCCAATCAAAATTGTTTGTTTAATTTAAGCGCAAAATATAGTGTTTAATATTTAATATGATCTAAAATTGTTAATTATTATAAATTTAATCTCAAATCAATTTTATAGTATATTATTATAGTTTTAATTATGTTTAATATATTTAATACAATTTAATTATTAATATTGTAGATGATTGACAAATAGATTAGGAATGTTAATTGATTTGTGTTCTGAGTATAAGTTTATTGTTTATTAAATGATTACAGTAGTGATAATTAATATCTATTTTATGTATGTTATGTAATGTTAATGAATGCATGTGCCGCACTACTCTGCTCTCACTTTATGCTTTGCTTTACTTTACTTTACATTATTATAAGCAATACTTTTGATGTATTAATTTGAATAAATGTTTTTGAATAAAGTGTTTAATATTTAATTTAGTCGCTAACTTCGGTTAATTTTAATTCTACTTTCCGACGATGTCTACAAAGTGGCGAGCCAGCCTTCAATTGGAAATAATTTTCGCTTTTTGCTAAAATTATTCCTCACTTTTTACTATGTTTATTTTTTTAAATATTTTACTTTTAATTTTTAATTTACTTTTAGAATTTCGGCTAAATTTAATTCAATTTATTTAATATTGTAAGCACTCTTCTCCAACAAATCAACAACCGCAACAATTACCGCAATAAACAACTTTATCAACAAACAACTTACCGGCCGGTCAACTCAACATCAACTCAACTTACCGCAACATCCGTTTAAGCGGTCGTACACGGGTCACGCCCGTTTTTCCGCATTTTTATCAACTTAGTTTTTTTAACATCAACAAACTCATCGATAGCTGTTGATCAAAACCAAGTTTTGGTCACGGAACGTACTATCTAGTGCTGCGGCTATTGTCATCTCTACTCTTCTTCAACATTGATAGTTGTTGATTAAAACCTAGTTTTGGTTACAGAAAACGGAACTTAGTCCCGCTGCTATCCATCGACAGCCGCCGTTGGAGTGACCTAGTCACACCCTCAACAACCGAAACCTAATTTCGTCACCGAAATCAACTTGTGCGACAGAGACCTAGTTTCGCCCCCGAACAACCAGAACCTAGTTCTGGTAACGTCATCAAAATCGGCAAAAATCAATTATTTTAACTACGACAACACCGAAAACTAACAATTTCATCAAGTAAAAGTAAAGATATCTAAATTAATTTTAATTTTTAAATATTTTTGCGCGATATTATCAATTATCGGTAATTTTTGCTAAATTTTTGTAAGTTTTTGTTGCAAATCTTAATTTATTGATTGCTATATTTGTGTGCGTATTCTTAATTGTGCGTGCTATTTGTTTAAATTTTTAAATTGTTGCATATTTTAATGGCCGAGCGCCGAGAACTTGAGCGCAAACAAGCCGAGCAAAACCTAACTGAATTGCATAATTTGAAAAAGAGACAGTTAAAACAACAACAAAAAGAACATTTTGACCTACAATTAAATATACTTAAAACACAATACGAGGAGAGAATACTCTTCGAAAGACAACAATTAATCAAAAAACAAAATAATATTGAAGAATTTTTGAAACGCCATCAACAACAACAAATCGCCGAAAGAGAAAAACTTGAAAGACATCAATTGATCCACAAAATACAAGTTATAAATCATAAGGAATTCCGACAACTCGAACGGCAACTTGAAGAACACAACGATTTAAAACAAAGACAGATAGACCGAAACCGAGAAGAACGACAAGAATTAGACCGACAACAATTAGGATCAGAGTTTGTAATCGTTGACAATTTGACAACAGAAAGATCATTGTCTTCCCAGTCCCATTTAAATCTTAGAACCCAGTCCTGTAGTAATGTCTCAATTTAATAAAACTAGAAATTATGACATTGACTTTACTCAACGAATTCTATGCTTCCTTTGCGGCAATCCCCATTTTTATTTGCAAACTGTTAAAATTTTTGATGAGAGTGTTTGCCGAGGTTGTGTAAATTTTGAAAATGATCGTTTATTCCATACAATTCAAAAAGTTAGAATACAAAAACTAATGGCGACAATAACTTATACCCCTAATTATTAGCGATCTAATACCACTTATATTCAAACTCCGCCGCAAGGACCTAATTTTTCTTCTTTGCCTAGCCAAAATCACACTAATTTTAACAATAGCTCTTCTACAACTCAAAACTTTTTAAATTCTAATACTAATGTGGGCTCAGTCACACCTTCAGTTAGACCTACAACAACAATCTCTCAAAGCTCGTCTTCAGAAATAATAATTCCCGAAATTCCCGAATCGCCGTCCATTTTGGTTATAGATGAAAATAATTAAGGAATTTCTTTGTCTATTATAGGTTCAGAATTTTGTTTTTATAACACAAGTTTATAACATAGTTTAATATTGCAAATTAATTTAATTGGTTTCATATCCTGTTTTTAAATTTTAACTAAGTTAGTCATAAATGACTAATAAATAATTAGTGACTAATATATTTCATGTAGTTAATAGATGAATCATCAATAATGATCAAATTTATAAATAATTACAGTTTAAATAATTAATTGTATTTCTATATTAAGTATAAAATTAATTTTAATTTTTGAAAATGTCGTCTTCTGAGTCTGATACAAGTGATGATGATTCAAATTATATTGAGCCTAATAAAATATTTTTTGTTGATGAAATTAAAGATAAGATTCGAAGTTCTAATATAAAAGTTGATTTTGAACCAGTCATTGAGGAAACTCTAAATTTTTTTGTTGAACAAAGTCACGAATTACATTCGGCTAATTTAAAACTTTAAGAATATAGAAGAAGATTACATTTATCGCAATTTATTAATCCTAACAATCAACCTTCAACTTCTCAACAACAAACTTTTACCATTAATTAACTAACTGCTGACCAACAGCCAACAAATATTGATCAGGTTACAGATAGTGAAGGAACAACATCTAATTCAAGTCAACGTTTATCATACACAAACCGATCGATACCTCCAGTATTACTTCAATCCAATACAAGCTGTACATCAACTTTAACACAAACTTCTTCGCCTAATCTCGCAATTGTTCCATACGTTGCGTCACCAATACCACCAGTATTTTCAACTCCGCGTTTGACATTCCACTCAAATTTGCAACAATATTTGAATTCAATTTTAATAAACAATCCAGTACCTGTTTTACAATCTACTAGTTCGCAAATTCCACGTTATTTTCCTCAATTTATTTCACCAATAAGACGCCCGCAACTTGTACCTGCTAATCCTATGGCAACTTTAACACCTCAAGACATTACAGAAATAACTAACATTTTTAATACAACTACAAGTTCCCATGATACCCGACTTCGCCCTTACAGTGGCAATCCAAAAGATGCGATATCTTTTCTCAAAGACTTCGAATATTTTGCAAATTCTAAAAGATGGAATGACGACACTAAACGTGTCAATCTCGGAACATATCTTACTGGAAGCGCTCGCGAGTGGTACACTCTCGAGATTAACAACACACAAAAGACATGGCAGGAGGTTAAAACAGCATTTCATTCCCAATTTTTGCCTTTAAATTACGAAATTCATTTGCGAAAAGAGTTCAGAACTCGAAAACAACAACTTTATGAAACATCTTCTAATTTTATCTGTTCAATGCGAGCTATTTTACAAAGAAGTAATCAAAATCTACCCGAAGCTGAAGGAGTTAAATACATAGTGGCTAATATGTTGCCACCGATTGCCGAACAATTAATTATTCTAAATCCAAGAACGTATGCAGATTTACGAAAATTTGCAAATTTAGTAGAACATAGCCTTAAAACTACTCAAGAAAGCGACGCACAAATTGCAGCCTTAACCCAATCATTAGGCCAATTGAGTTTACCATCAACTCAATCGAATGAGCAAACGAACTTATTTCAAAACCAAAACCAACAAAGAAGATTCAATTATTCTAACACTAATAATTTTAATTCACGAAATCGACAAGGTCAACCACGATGTTATAATTGTAATCGCATTGGCCATGTTCAAGCCAATTGCTGAATTAGATTTAATTCTAATCAGAAGTCAAATCAAAACTCAAATCAAAATTCAAATCCAAACTACAATTCATTTCGTGGAAATAATAGGCGAAATGATAATGGCTACAACCGAAACCGTTCGAATTGGAATCGTTCTTCAAGAGGCAATCGATTTAATGGACGCCGAAATAATTATCGTAACAATAATAATCAACAAAACAATGCTGGTTTAGTTCAACCTCAAAATGAACAGCCAGAACAACAAGTAAATGTCCTAAATACATTGAATATAATCGGCGAAGAAAACTACGGATTTGTCATTAGTGTGTCAATTAACGGTCACAAAGTTCAAGCTATTCTCGATACCGGAGCTGCTTGCTGTTTTGTCAGTCATAAATATGCTTTAGACAATAATTTAATTATTAAAAGATGGGACGGAATTGGATACCGTTTAGCAAACGGCATAAATGTTAAACCAATCAGTGAATCAAAAATACGTTTGGACATTACAATTAATGGCGAAACCAAATCAGCAGAATTATCAATTTATATAATAAAAAGATTAACTAATGAAGTCGTAATCGGATATAATGTTATTCGAAAACTCGGAATAATAATTAATGGTCGAGATAATTTAGTCAGTTATTGATTAGAAGAACCTGCCTCAGATGCCGGATATTTTTCTTTAATTACTCCAAATATTATTTCAAAAACATCTACAGAATTAGGATTAGTTTATTCTGCAGAAACTATCATTTTCCCACCAAATTCTTCTCAAATTATTAATTTAAATTTTGAAAACAGACGATCTGTTTCCGACGGAACGTATTGTTTGTCTTCTATTTATAATAATTTTATAACACTAACAAATAGTTAAGTTGAAGTAATAAATGGTACTTGTCAAAATCTCGCTCTAAATTTATCTAATTTTGAACAAATATTATATAGTGGGGAAGAGATAGATAAATTTGAAAACTTTGAAGATATAAGTTTATTTTCCACCTACTTTAATCTAATTCAAACCAATTCTATAACTCAGGCTGTCGAGCCCGTAGATGGAGTTGGCGCCGACTCTGTTTACAATCCCGACGACCACTTAACTATTTATAAATTTGACTTAGGGGAAATTAAAATAGGAAAACATTTAACTGAATTAGAAATACAAAAATTAGTAAAAATTCTTACTAAATACAAAGATGTTATGGCATTTGACGGCAGACTCGTTTGTACAAATCTAATCGAATATACAATCGATATTGATAGATCTCAACCAGTACATGTTCGACCTTTCCGAGTATCACCAGAACAGAGAGAACACATTATACGTCAAACAGAAACAATGTTAGATCAAGATGTGATCGAACCAGCTCGGTCACCTTAATCAAGTCCAATTATATTAGTTAAGAAACCACATGCAAACGGAATAGCATGGAGATTCGTAAACGATTTTTGCCAAATTAATAAACTAACTAAACAGTAGTTGTACGAGTTACCATTAATTAGCGATTACTTTAGATCGCTTGCGGGATATAGTATATTTTGCACATTAGATGCAAACTCTGGTTTTTATCAAATTCCTGTTAACCCGAAGGCAGAGATATAACTGCGTTCATAGTCCCAGGTTATGGAAGTTTTCAATATAAACGAATGCCACAAGGGATGTCCACATCGCCGGTTCACTTTCAAGCATTAATGGACATTGCCCTTGGATCATTAAAGTTTACGATAGCGCTGACGTTTTTGGATGATATATTAGTACCGGGACATAATTTTGAGAATTTAATAAATAATTTGAAATTGGTATTTAACGCGTTAAGAAATGCAGGCCTTACATTGAAACCGGTTAAATGTGTTTTTGCGGCAACTAGTTTAAGATTTTTGGGACACGTAATTGATAGATATGGCATACATGTCGACAGTAAAAAGATCCAAGCCATAACTCAATTACCTGTGCCTACTGATCCAAAGTCGGTACGACAATTTTTAGGAAAATGCGCATATTATAGTGAATTTATTGAGAATTTTTCGACGATAGCCGCTCCTTCATATGAATTAACGCAAAAAGACGCAAATTTTGAATGGAAAAAAGCTCATCAATTGGTATTCGATAATTTAAAGAAATGTCTCTCCTCGCCGCCAATATTGGCGCATTATAATCCCTATTATGAAACAGAACTTAGAACCGATGCAAGTCAAATAGGCATTGGTTATAGACTTGTACAATTACAACCCACGAATAAATTTCATAAAATTAGTAATGGCTCAAGAAAATTGACACAAACTAAACAAAAATACCCCATCTCTGAACTAGAAGCACTTGCAGTTGTCGAAGGACTTAAGAAAAATAGATGTTATTTAATTGGCATGAAATTTAAAATTGTAACTGATTACAAAGCATTGAAAGCACTTCTGACTAAGAAAGAATTACCAGGACGACTAGCAAGATATGCAATTTTTATTTCTTATTTTGACAATGCTGAAATTGTCCATAGACCAGGATCCCAAATGGGAGACGTCGATATGTTATCACGAAATCCAATAAATGATTCGTCAGACAAAGAAGATTCTGAACTAATCGAAGATATGTTTTTAATGATTTCGGATATAAATCAAATACCTACATATGAAGACTACTTAATTGCTCAAGAGAATGATCAAAGAATTAAAGACATAATTGACAAAATTATTGACGAAAGAATTGTCTCTAATAAATATAAAATTAAAAATGATTTATTATACTCATACAGAGGAGAAGAATTAGTACTTGAATTACCTATTTCACTAATAAACAACATTTTATTTATACACCATGAACATTAGTTCAGTGGTCATCATGGCCGCGAGAGTACTTACAGAAGAATCAAAGAAAGATTTTTATTTCCAGGTATGAAAACAATTGTTAAACAATATGTAGAGTCATGTCTCGACTGCCAAACACGCAAAAGACCAGCAGGAAAACCATACGGTCTAATGCAAATTCCTAAAGCTTCTAATCCTACTGAAAAGTGGTTTATGGATTTCCTGGGGCCGTTCCCAAAAAGTCTAAGCGGAAAAAAGTATGTGTTAGTTGCAGTTGACTCATTTATTTGTTACACAGAAACTCGTGCAACCAAAAACTCTACAGCGGAAACAGTTGCAGATTTTCTAGTAAACAACATAATAACACGTCATGGAATTTTTAAATTCTTAATAACTGACAGAGCAAAGTCATTTATTTCAAGAGTCATTAAAAATTTTGCTAATAGATCAGGTTTTGTTCACATAACTACTACTTCGTTTCACCAACAAAGTAATCTGAGCGAACGAGTTAATGCAAGTATTGCACAAATGTTGAGTAATTATTGCAGTTCCGATCACCGCGATTGGGACATGCAACTAAGCTCAATTACACTTGCAATTAATACGCAATATCATCGTTCAATCAATACCACGCTTTATTATCTTTTATATGCTCGACATTGTGTCTTGCCAGGCGATATTCCAATTTGTAAATACAACAAAGATAGACGTTTAAACCGTTGGAAAACAGCTTGTAAATTAGCAAAGAAACAAACTCAATCTGTTCAAAATTATAATAAAATTTATTACAATAAAAAGCGACAAAAAATGTATTTTCGTGTTGGTGATCAAGTAATGCTATACTCACCGAATCGAAAAGTCGGCAGAGCAACCAAATTACTACATCTATGGCATGGACCTTACCGCATAGTAAGTGTCCGCTTTCCCGTTGTATACGAACTTCAAATATCGACTAACAGAACTGACGTTTGTCACGTTTTGCGTATGAAGAAGTTCTACCCAAAACAAACTGAAAATCAAGACAACGGCTCTCAAAACAATCAACAGTTACAAACACCACAAATACAATGTATTGTTACTAACCTAGTTATTACCGACACCACTGACCTAGTCAGTGATCAGCCTACAACATCTTCAACCGTTGTTAACAATAACCAACAACGAGCCTACCGTACCAGACAAGCCGTTCGTAATACTTTATTATCTATTATCTTATTTTTGTTAATTGCACTTACAAATGCTTTTGACAAAACTAAATCTGTTCAATGGCAAACCTCTGATCGCAAAATCATTACTGAAATTATTCCATATAATTTTAAAATTGATTTTATAAGCCCATGCGAAATATTTAAACAACCAAACTATACTAATCCGGAATTATTAACATGGTGTGATAAAATGTTTGAAGAGAATTTTATAATTCCATTGAAAAATCACTGTACAAATCACAATATTACGAGAGAAAAACGCTTTATTCCTCTCCTTATTAGTGGAGTAGCTGTTATCGCCGCAGGTGGTGTGGGATTAGGAAGTTACTTTGCGTTCTTCAAAACTAAGAAACTTGAATTTAAAATTGAAGAATTTAAAAAAGATTTAAATAATATAAATCAATTGGTATTAAAAGGACAAGAAACCAACGTCCATATAAAGAAAGCATTGTCTATAGCTGGAATTGAACTCAACCAAACACAATTACTTCTAATGGCCGAACGCAAAGAAATCAGATCAGACGTAACTTATGCCACTTATTTAACCTATAAATTGGCAGAAATTAATTTAATTATACAAAACTCAACCAATAAAAACGGTTATTTCAAATTAACTAATGCATTTTTAAAAACAATGAACACTTCCTTATTATGTGCTAATCAAAGTCCAGTCAAATTGACTACATTAATCAGTTGCAATATAAACATTGAGAAGAAACGATTATCATTCGGAACTTTAACAAGAAAGCCGTCTCGAAATTTACTTGTTCTAAAAGCTAATCCTTTTACATTATATAACCAATCAGAACAAAAACGTTGTCATGTTAGTTATACCGGACCTAATTATTTAATATTTGACAATCTAACCAGTTGTATAATGCCAGTACCTGAATTTGAAAAACATAAATATATATTGTATACTAAACGTCATATAAATTGTACTAAAAAAAATTTCAAAGGCTACAATTGAAATAAGACTGACTGCTCAATTGAAAATACATTTGACGACATTCAAATTATATTTGGTCAACAATATAATTTTATTTATTGTTTTTACAATAACATAACAATAAAACAAAGATTATTCAAATGCCCAAAAACTCCATTCAAACTACGAACCGATACTGAATTTAAAGTTAATAAGTTCAAAAATCGAAGTTTTAATACAACTAATTCAAATTCTTATCTTTGGTCCGAAGACACCAATAAATTTTTGACTAAAGTTATAAACAATCAAGAAATTGATTTAAACGAATATTACAAAGAAATCAATCGCATTGATTTACTAGATATTAAAGAGTTTAAAAATAACAGCGCTATTACTTTTATAACAATTTCTTCTTGTTTGCTTGTCATTGTTATAATGCTTTCAATATATTTAATTATACGCATTAAATTAACAAAACAAAGAAATGCTAACCTAAATGTGCTTCGACATGAAATTGCTTATGAATGTGCTCAGGAGCTTGTTAAAGTTATTACCGTACCTAACGCTAGCACACCAGCATTGGGTACTCAACCCATTGTCGAAGAGTTTGATTAATTAATTTTGTTTATTTTACGTTATTTTATTTTAATTTATTTTATTTTATTTTATTTTATTTGATTATATTGCATTTTGCATTTTATTGTTTATTTTTATTATTATTAATTATAAACTAGTTTTTAGATTTTAAAAAATTTGGCACTATGGCGGACGAAATATTCATTAGTGATGACTCTTTTGATAATGATACAATAATTAATTCAATATCGACTCCTCCAAACTCTCCGGATTTAATACATTCAAACCCTGTTTCTACAGAAGAACAAGAAATGTTAGATGAATTGGAACAGCGCTCAGCTGCTACTAGAGCATTAACATCTGGAAACATTTCTATTTTGGCCAGCAAATTAGTTGAAAATCAATTTTTGGAATTTGACAAATTGAGACTAGAATTTGCTGATACGTATTGTACAGGCTATGAAGACAACAATATAGTCTTGCCATTGCCTGCTGAAGCTTGACTAACCGCAATAGAACAAAATATGTCGGAAGAAGAACATAAAATCTTTACTATTGATAACAATTTTTGCAAAAGCTGCTATAAGTTTCCAGCTGATCCAATGTATTGTAACACATGCCGAAAGCTATATTGCAACGCGTGTTATCAAAAAGATATAACTTATCGCAACAGGTGTTTAGCACCGAATCATAGTGTTACGCATTCGGAACCAAGCAGAGTCCCAATGATTATACTGTCTAGATTTTATAATCATGTCAGAATTAATTGCGAGTACGGATGTGTACGATTAGAAATGGGATATAATGTTGCTCAAACCCATCATTTAAAAAATAATTGTCCGAATAGGCGATGTAATAGATTTCGTTTATTTAAAAATGCTGATACACATATGCCCGATGAAGGTGCTGATGAAACCGGAATGTTTGCTGTATATCTTGAAGCAAGAAGTCGTAACAACGCTCGAGAAATGGAAGAAACAACCAAAGACCAAATTAAAATTTTCAGAGAAATAATTCATAAATTACAACTAAAAAACAGAGCTATGAGAGAACAACGATTCGTTAACCGTCAAAATCACATTGAAGAAAGAGATCGTTTAAATCGAGTAATTGAAAATTTACAAGCTACTCAAGCAAATCATCGTTTAGTTCAAGAAGCAAGGATTTAACAACTAATAAGAGATTCAAGAAACGATACAGACTAAAGAACTAGCACATCGAATACTACAACAGCAACTGTGGAAACTAATAGAACAACCACTTCTACCGAAACACAAACCTCGAATTTCCGACAACCGAATTCAATCTTCTTTCAACCAGTCAATCCACCTATCCATCAAACTGAAACTTGAGATTTTTCAATTCAAACTACTGAAGTTATGGCTGATTTTATAAAGTGTGCTCCTTATAACCGGCAATTATCCCTAATTGGCAATCCAACAGACGACAATCCTACTCTTCCTGCTAGACAATCTTGCCTTGTTCGTATTCACCATCCAGACTATAGTGATGTTGTGATAGACTTACACGAAATAACTTCGCAAACAACTTGGGATGAAATAATAAACCAAGCTATGAGCCGATATCCAAACTTAATTGGTCGTCATCAACTGTTCGACGTTCGCATACGTTTAAGTGCAGGAAGCGAAAGAGTTGGAAACACTTTACGCAATGTTCACACATTGAATCTAGTGCCAGCAAATACGTTTACGCCGCAAACTGCATATATGTTTAACATCAGACAAGTTAAAGATCGCTACGTTCCGACTCTTGTGAATGATGATTTATTTGGCTCAACACAAGCGACTGCTACCGCAACTAATAATTCAACAATTGAATACCAGCAGATAATCCAAAATACAGTAGGAGAAGCAAACCTAGTTCGTTATCCTGAAGAACCTAGTTCTTCGTTAACTGTACAATTGGAAACACAACATATTCGCTCTACTTCAGTTGATTCCAATACGTCAAGTCATCGCTTTAATCGTTTAAAGAGGGAAAGAGAAAAGTCACCCCAACAGCGCATATTTCGTAGAGTCGAGTATACAGAAGTCTCACTAAATCGCAGAGTCCGATCGAATTTTAATCAACAAAGGATTAATCCAAATAACTATCGCCAGAATCGCTCTGATTATCAACATCAAAGATCTGGTTATAATCAACGAGAACGACAAAGAGGTCGTTGATATGAGGACATCCAAAGACGTAATCGTGACCACAATCGAGGACGTAACTATGGTCATAACCAAACAAGTAGACATTGATCGAGCGACCAATCAAACCAGAACCTGAACAATCGATTCAATAACCCATACTAAAGTGTCAACTTAAATATTTTTAATTTTAAACTTATTATTTCTTATCTTATATAATTTTATTTTATTTTATTTTATTGCATTTAAATTTTAACCAATATTATTATATAATGTTTTATTAATTACGTTATTTATTAATTACAAATAATGCTAATTATTATATAATTTTAATTTTATTTTAAAAATTTTTTGCAAAGATTTTTAATTTTAACAAGAGAGCAAATATAGAGGATTGACAAATAAATTAGGAATGTTAATTGATTTGTGTTCTGAGTATAAGTTTATTGTTTTTTGAATGATTACAGTAGTGATGATTAATATCTATTTTATGTATGTTATGTAATGTTAATGAATGCATGTGCCGCACTACTCTACTCTCACTTTATGCTTTGCTTTACTTTACTTTACATTATTATAAGCAATACTTTTGATGTATTAATTTGAATAAATGTTTTTGAATAAAGTGTTTAATATTTAATTTAGTCGCTAACTTCGGTTAATTTTAATTCTACTTTCCGACGATTTTTACAATATTTTAATCAATATAAGGTTTGTTTACAAGTCTTTTTATTACATGAATTACGTATTTGGCGTAATGTTTTGATAATATTTAATACTCAGTTTTTGGTGCACACCTCTATAATAATGCATTTTGCGTTTAAATACACTTATTCTCTTGATTTTGTTGCAAAGATTGTATTGTATTAAATATTAATTTTATACAATAAAAAAACTAATAATTCAAGTATAACTGCATTCTTATAAACGCCGATTAATAGTAAAATTAGTGGCCGACAGGTACTAACCAATAAAAAAAATTTTAATTAAATTTATAAAATAAAGATTGTCTAATAAACTATCAAAATTTAAAAAAAATTGTAATAATAATCTTAATAAAAAATTAGAAACAATTTACTATCATTTTATATAACCAAATTATTAGTACTTTATTTATACTTAACTTTGTTTTATTTTTAATATAATTTATGTTTTCAAATATTAATTATATTAAACTTTATACTATGATTAAACTTATATTGTAATTAAAATAAATTTAATTAAAATTGTCGAAGATAATTAAGAATATTAATGTAATATTAATTTTTTATATTTTTATTTTTGCAACTATTTACATTTTCTTATTTTAGAAATATATTTAGTATAATTATTTGGTAGTTTTATAGTAATATCCGGTTTTGAATTAACGTTTTTAAATAAGCTACATCTTATTAATTGGTCACGATTTAATTGAATATGTTGAATTTTATTTACGGGCATCCAATCTTGTTTAGTTTTTATATATTTT
>JAQFXP010000581.1:0-27390 GCA_034693685.1 Belba bartosi
GATTCATTTGAAGAGAGAGTTTGCGACGACTTATGCGAAGTATTGTTGTCTTATCTGACACTCGAAGACTCGTTTCGTTTGGAATGTGTGTCTAAACAGTTCCAGAGGTCTGTCCATCAAAAACAATACAAATTATTAATTGACGAGAATTTGGCGAAAAAATTGAGATTAGATTCCGAATCAATGGATTTGTCGTCATTTGAGTCAATACTGAAAAAGTGTCGAAATATTACTTCAATTGAATTCGATTTTTGGGTAAAATATCATTCAATCTATGAATTAATGTTTGAACTGATTATCAAATTCTGTAATAATTTAAATGAAATTAATTGCGATTTCAATGCATTAAACGTCGAAACTATTAATCGGTTTTTCAATAAATATGCGAAACAATTGAAATCAATTCAAATGAATCGATACTTTAGTTCCGAAGACATTAAACACTGTATTAATCGAAACATCAGATTATGTCTGAATTTACGTCAAATCAATTCTTCTCTCTATTCATCGGTCGATTACATCGATATCTTCGGCGATAATAACGAAGTTTTGTTCAAATATTTAAATAAAATTTCTTTTTATTTAGACAATGAAAACACAAATAAATTTGAATTAATTGCAAAAAACTATAGAAAGACTTTAACTGTAATTGAGATCAGTTTTGGCTATAATTTCGATCAAAATTCAGTCAATACTGTAATGAATGGTTTGTCTGAATTGATTCAATTGAAAAGTCTCTCAATTCGTACGTATTATAAGATTAGCAATCGATCAGTTATCGACACATTAAAACAATTGGCTCTAAATTACAATCAATTGAAGAGTTTTTCGATGTATTCCCTATCATTGACAACAAAACAATTAATAGAATTAATCGATTCATTGAAAGCATTCAAACAATTAAAGCGATTGAAAATCACTTCATATTCTGGTTCTGAAAGCTATCAATTGAGTCAATCCTTCGATAGTTTGCAAAACTTAACGCATTTGATAATCGCTTCAAATATTGTTATAAACGACTCGTTCTTCACATCAATCGACAAACTTATGCCAAAACTTCAATATTTACTGATTTATAGATCATATAAATTGAGTGATAATGCAATCAATTCATTGGCAAAACTATCAAATTTACAAACAATTCATTTCAACTACTCTTCCGATCGAATAACTAGTTTCAGTGTTAATCAACTGATCAGTAAATGTAAGAAAATTAGAAATGTTTTCATATATTAAATAAAATATTTGTAGAAATGTTTAAAATTTTTTTAATTCGTTTGATTTATACGTTTAATAACTAAAGAATAATTGTATTTAAGTTTTCTACAAATCATTTCATTACAAATTGATTCATTAAATATTTATTTTATTTCAAACATAATTTGTTTGATATATAATATATTTTAAACGATATATCTGTAGAAATGTTTGAAATTTATAGTACTTTTAAATACCCATAAAATTGTATTAAAATAATTTTAATCAAAGTTTTTCCAAAAGTTTACAACAAAAATAAACTTTGACATAGTTGAATCTAAATTAATTTCAAATGTATAAAAATAGTTAAATATTAATTGGATAGTTTAAAATTAATAAATTGTTTTTTAGAAATTGCATGCTAAAGAAACTTAATTAAGTAATTTTTAAGAAATAAAATTGAACTTTTTAGATTGCCATTTCAAAACAATAAATCATTTTTTAATATTTTTAATCAACTAGTTATCAAATTATATAAGTCTTTGAGATAATACGTATTAATAATTGGATTAAGTTTAATGTTTAAAATTAACCACTTAATCAACGTAAAATTTACTTTGTAAAAAAAATAAAGCAATTTTAAATTATTATATTTACAAACGAGTTTAAAAATTATTTTTTTAAAACAATTTATTTACAAAATAAATATATATATATTTAAGTTAATTTTAAAATAATTTCTATGAAAAATATATTATTTGTTCTAATTTTAAAAACAATTGCTATTTTATAATTTGTACTGGTTATTATAAGTATTAATTATAATTTTACATTTAAACTTTTAAATGAGTTGCACTTCATATAATTAGTGCAATTATATTATTATTGTATGTCTAAAGTACAGTAAAAACTAATAACTACTTTTGAACCTTTAGTTTTCAAGACTAAATTTTAGTGTTATTTAAGTTTAAATATAAACTTTCTAGATCTATTCGTAATTTTTATAAATAGTACAACGTATTATCAATCTGTGCAAGCTCAAAACACATTTGATATTTCAAGGTTAGGCGTAAGACAGGATAGATTGACAGCAGATCATTTAAGGATTGCTAAACAACAAACGATATATGTAAATACAATTACTAATGTGAATACAATTACTGATGAACAAGGAAGTTTTTGGATTCAAAAATTACGCTTTAGATCTTAACATTGATAATTGAAGTTGCCCATTAATAAAATACAATAAAAAAACTAATGATTTTTGAATGACTCTGTACATTAAACATAATTGATTCCTGTTTATTTAAAAAAAATACAATTTATTTTGCATGTTTTATTTTTAATAATAAAATTAATAACGTTTTTAAACTTCAAACTATAATATAAATTATATATTAATGCATTATTTTTGAAATTTAGTTTTATTGTATAGATAACGAGTATTTAATTATTATAATTTATAAATATTTTATTAATACAAACAGTAATAATAATAACTTTAATAGTTTTGTAAATAATTGAAAGTCTAAAAATATTTGCGTACTAGATTAAAAATGCTAGATTTAAAGGTTAAATTAATTAATTTTTAATAAACATATCAATGATATAAATTTATTTATGTTATTTAAAAAATGCAATTATAAAATTCTATTTATTAATATAATTTATTTATAAATATTTTTGCAAATTAGACTGACAAGTGACAACAGTTTTATTTAGATTAAAGTTTTCAACTTTATTGATTATAATAACTAATTAATCTTTTTTAAAAATTTTTATTACAATTTTGGTAAATAAAATATTTATTTATTTTATAAACAATGAATAAAATTTGTATTAATCAAGGATTGCCTAAAGAGCTAATCATTGCTTCAGCCGAACATCAATTATATAAAATCGGTTTATCTTTGATCTCTCAAACATCGAATATCCGAAGGAATCGATTCTGTAATCCACTCTTTATTACAATTAATCTTATAATATATGGAATTAAAAAAATTATTCCACTATTTGTTGAAAAAGAAAACAAATATTTATTTACAATTATCGGAGATTCTAATAGTATTCTTGGAATACCATATCATATGAATATATTCTTTATTCTTAACGTTTTATTCAATTTATTATTTCAATTATTATTTTTTTATAACTATAAAACCAATGTTAGGCCAACATTTCAAGCAATGTTTTCTATGCTTTCTGGGTTAGTAGCGCCCAAGGATATTGGACTGTATGATACTAAAATTATATATAAGTTTGTTAAACATGCTAAATTATTGTTTTCTTTAACAAAAATTATTGCCGCATCAACATATTTGTTTGGAATGTACTGTTTATTATCTTATCTTCTTAAATGTACCAAGATGGAAATTATTTTATATGGAATTCCACATTCTATTAATACTGCATTTGCTGGTCATTTTGGTAATGCAATTCCAACTTGGTTGCTTGTGCACATTTATTTAATTGCTAAATTTTTAAAAATTAAAATTAAAACAATTAATAAAAATTTAGAAACTCAATTAAAATCTAACAAAAATAATTCGCAATATTTTATTCATTTTATGAAAAAATTAGATTCGATATACCGAGAGATCAATGACTACAACACTAGCTATTGGTCTAAATATTTATTGATTGTTTGGACTATTATGGGAACGCAATGTATTTTATTAATATATGTGCCTATATTTCAAAACTTTGGCATTTATATCAAGCTAATTGTGTCATATGGAGCTTTTTTATTTTTAACTCAATTTATATTTATTTTATATATTGCATCTTCAGTCAATTCCGAAACAAATAAATCGTATAAATTATTTAATTGTTTAATAATTAAAATCTTAATTAATCAAAAATTACCAAATTCCAAATTTGTTACTTGGAAACTTAAGGTATTATTAATTATTTTATTATATATTTAGACAGTTTTATATTTATGTAATCAAAAGCGATGTAGTAGACTTACAAGTATCTATAGGGAGAGGCCACACCAGAATATTCTTAAAATTATTTTTAAGCAAAAGTACATCATATATAATATAAAAAAATTAATATAGTTTTTGCCCAATTTTACCTGGTCAATTTAAATTAAATTAATTAAAACATTCTATATACCTATTGTATATGTTTCCTCTCTATATATATGCATGTATGATTTTTGTTCAATATAGCAATACAGCAATTGTGGACATGCGCTAAACAAATATCTCGCACTAATCGCTTGTGGCAAATCCACAATTGCTATATTGAACAAATATCATACACGACTATATAGTGATGAGTAGTATACCTATATATACAATAGGTATATAGAATGTTTTAATTAATTTAATTTAAATTGACCAGGTAAAATTGGGCAAAAACTATATTAATTTTTTTATATCATATATGATGTACTTTTGCCTAAAAATAATTTTAAGAATATTCTGGTGTGGCCTCTCTCTATAGATACTTGTTAGCCGCATTTCGAAACATTTGTTTTATATTATTTGACATTAATTGTTAATAAGCTAATACTTTACGATTTAAAGTTTAAACTAAAATATAAATGTTTAATATTAATCAAGTCACATTGCAACCATGTTTTTTATAATTTAAATTGATTTTAAAATAAAGTATTAATATTAACTAATGAAAATATTTTTTTTTATTATTAAGAAAAATAGTTTTATTAAACATATTTATTATTATATTATAATTAATTACAAGTTTAAAGTATAAAATTATTATTTTATTTTACAATCAATTTAATATATATAAAGCATATATGCAATATTTTACTTGATCCGTATTTATTATAAATTTTTATTTTAAGTTTTAAATTGAAAATTATCAATTAATTGCGGAGGTAGCATAGTCGTAAAATAAGATGGTCCGGACGGCAGCTATGTTTATTACATTGATTTTTGGCACTTTGAAAATGTTTATATAAATACAGACAGTATATGTAATCAAAAACGATGTAGTAGACATAGCTGTTATCCAAACCATTTGTCATTTGATCATGTAACCATCCGCCATTTAATAATAATTAAATGTAGCTTTGCTATTTAAAGATTAGAATAAAATGTGTATATAATATTGATCTAGGAAGACATTACAAACATGTTTTTACGTGTTAAATTGTTAGTAAAATTTATTAAAAATAATTTGATATTTTAAAAATTTAGTTATCTATAGTTATTATTATGTTTAAATTATAATAACCATAAATAGCTAAAGTTTGTAAGTTAAAAATTATTAATTTAATTTCCTAACAATTTAATATGTAAAAAGCATACTTTAAATGCTTTATTTATTTTATTAATTATAATCAGTAATTTTGGTTTTCGGCCAAAAACAAAAATTTAAAAATTTAAATATCTTAACTCAATTTAATTAATATTTTATTTTTTTAACACAAAGCAAAAACAAAACTTTATAAAACTTATACATAATTTAAGTTTAAAAATTGCAAGATTATATATCTATTTATCAGGTCAAGGTTTTAAAACTTAATTTGATTCAAGTCAGGATTTTACCGTGGTTTAAATAAAAGAATAATGCTATTTTTGGCCAAACACCAAAACTACTGATTAGTGTTTTATAATACAAATACACGTTTTATTTTGAGCATTAAATTGCAAAATAACCACTAATTAGCAATAAATAGCGGATAGTGACATGATCAAATGACAAATAGTTCGGGTGGCAACTATGACAACTACATCGGTTTTGATAACACATATACAGTATAAGAAACTGTTTGCATATTTTGCATTATTTTTATCTTGTTGAAAAGTTAATGCCATTTGTGGAAAGATTGGGCGATTCGAGGGTTGGCTTCTGTTGCTGGAAACTTTTTATTATTAATTACTTTCGATGCTATGAAGTAATTAAAAAATTTATCATTTAAATTTTTAATCTTATAATTATTTTTTTTATAGATTATTATTCATTTAATATTGTTATTCTTGAAAATTATTGATATTTCTTAATACATAAATAATATTATTATTTTTATTTAATACATTTATTATAACTACTAAAATTTGTATTTTAATAACTTGTACAATTTAAAATTTAAATTAATAATGTAAATTTATTTATTAAATTATATTTTTAACACGCAGATAGAATTTTATTAATTTTGATTTAGTAAACGCCTAAGATAAAATATATTTAATCTTGTAAATCAACAAAATAACAAAATAAATTTAAACGTTTTATTGTTAAATTGTTTAAATTTTTTAATTTATAAAATAAGCATGCTTAAATGCTAACACCCGAATTTTTCTAAAAATAATTCCATTGAACTTTTCTTTAAAATAACAACTTTACACAAAAGATGGCAATATGTTATTCGATAAACTGTAAGAATGTCTGCGTTTCATTTAAATCAATATTTAATTATAGAGATAAAATTAAAAACTATTAAATCAAAAATTAATTTATTTTTAATTTAATTTTTAAATCTAATAGAAAATTAATTTAAAAATTTTTATTTTATTTTTTTTTATAAATTTTTAAGATTTTTATTAATATTTTAATTAATTTAAAATTCTAAACTATAGGGTCCAAAAAAGAGTTCTCAAACTGCCATTCCGTACAATCGGTACAATCAATGGCCAAATAGTTTTGTTCTTCAACCCAATTATAGAAATTTTATTAAAACATAAAGTATATATAATTTTTGGCTATATTGTTTGTTTTAAAAATATTAATTAATTATTTTCTTAATTAAATTGAAATGTCAATTAATTTTAAAAAGAATATAGCTAGATAAAATAGAATCTATAAAAGAACAATTGATTAGAATTTAATATAATTGTTAACAAAACAAAATCAATACTTCATAACATTTGTAGTAATTAATGATAAATAGTTTCCAACACCAGAAGCCAATTCTCTTATCGCTTAATTTTTCCGTAAATGACATTATCTTTAATTAAAAAATTAAAATCAAAATGAATTGAATGATAAGTTATATTAAAATGAAAATAAAATTTAGCAAGTTAAAAAATTATTTACTCAATCTATTGAACGTTAGATTACAATAAATCAATAAAAATAATTATTTTTAATTTTTTATAAATATTTCAATAAATTATTTTACGTAAATATATTTACAAAAAAATGACAAACTGTTTAATATTATAATTAAATTAATTTAAAAAAAATTTTGCATGCAATTTAAAGTAATGCAATTATATTCATAAAATAATATTACTTTACTTACATTTATTATAATTCTTAAAATGATAACTTTGTTTCTAAGAAATTTTCTATCATGAATGTGTTTTACATTTAAACTATTAAATAGTTTATATGTTTTATTCGATTTATAATTGACTGAAGATGCAATGTATAAAATAAATATAAATTGCATTAAAAGAATTATAATGACATAAAACACAATAATTCTGTTAATTATATTTAAATTTCCAAATAAAAAACCATAAATTAAAAGTGTGCAGGATGTTCCTGATAATAGCCAGTTAATTAATAGATATTTGGACCAATAAATAGCGTTGTAGTCATCAATTTCTATATATATCAAAGTCAAATTATTTATTGTATTAACAAAATATCCAAAATTAAACTTTTTATTTGTTTTGACTAAATACGACAATTCATTATTAATTATTTGAATTTTGATTTTTAAATAAACTCCAATTAAATAAAAATAAATTAGCAAGCAAACATTAAATCCATAATAATAAAACAAAAATAAAATGAAAATAATTGTTTGCGGAATACCATAAATTAAAATTTCAATCCAGGTACATTTCAAAATATATGGCAATAAACAATAAATTCCAAGTATGGATTACGATGACAAAATTAATTTTAAGATATAAACAAGATATTTTGCCCGTTTTGCCAATAAAATTGCATGTTTAATCTTGTAAATGCCAATAGCTTGAGGTGTAGATGCGCCTGATAGCATTTCAAACAAATTTATAAAAGTTTGTTTTATATTGTTTTTATAATTATAGTAAGATAGAGCCTGGAATAAAATAACAATAAATGCTACACACATTAAACTTAAATTCATATAATGTGTTACTTCTTGTAAGTGATTAAAGTCACCCAAAAGTATAAATAAGTATTCGTTATCTTTTGGAATAAGTAATGCAAAAATTGTTTTGATTAATACAAAACAATTGATAAATAAAATAAACATTGGATTACAGAATCGATTTCTTTTTATTTGATTATTTGGACAGTTTAATGATAAACCAATTTTGTATAAATAATGTTCGAAATGTGGCACGGTTAAATAATTAGGTATTGGTTTGTCAATATCGACTATATTCATTTTTAATAGTTTGTAATGTAATATATAATTACAGATAATTATATTTTTGATGATAATATTTTATAATAAATGTTTAATTTTTAAAAACTTTGCAAGTAACATTCAAACTAGAACGTTTGGAGAATTAGCTAAAAACTTAATTATATATTTGTTTTTTAATGAAATGGAAAACTAGCAATTATAATTTATATCAATATTTAAATATAGAATATTTTAGTTAAATAATAATTTTTATAATTATTATTTTATAAATAATTTACATCTTTTTTTCATGAAACGCAAATATTTAATTGAAATAAAACAAATATAATAATCATATTATAGTTACCAATTAGTAGTGTCCTCCAAAAAATATTGTAAAAAATAATATTTAAGGCAAAATTGTAAATATTAAAAATATAAAACAATATATACAATTCACTAGTAAAAAATTATTTTTAAGAAAAAATTAATTCTGTTATATATAAATTAATATTAAAATGTTTACAAAGGTTTAAAAACTAAATATATAATAAAAATAAAATACATAATAAAAGACTGAGTTTGTTTTACTAACCTGTTAAATAACTAAATCTTTTATATTAATTATATTTAAATTAAAATCAAATATATTTTTAGATTTTATTAGTAGTTTTTAATATAAAAAACATTTTAAATTAATTTATTTTTATATTTTTAATGCTCCCGACTTTTCCGGGCATATTACTTTTTGGAACGTTTGGAGGACATTACTATTTACAATCAAACCGCTGTTTTTGTGAAGTCCTGTATCTGTAAACTTTTTGTTTTTATAAAATATTTTCTGAAACTAAATACCACTTCTATATTGATTGTAATGTTAAAAAAAATTAATTTTTATTAATTATTTGATTTTGTGAAATATTTTATCAAATAATTTAAATTTAAGACTCCATAAAATATTACTGTTTTTATGAATGTTTTTTGAGACAAACTGTAATTATTATTAATTAATGTTTGTGTAAATCTGGGTTTGTGTGATATGTACAATCAAGCCACTGTTATAAATATAATTACTATTTTAAAATAACAATTACAATCTTTTATTAATGCATTTTTAAACTTTTAAATACTTTGCAAATAAATTTTGTACTAGAACATATGAATAATTAGTTGAAAATATAATTTAATTTTTTTATTAAATAAATATTCAATAAAAAATTAGCAATATTAATTTAAATTAATATTTAAAAAAAATTATTTTATTTGAATAACAAATTTAAAATTATTATTTTGCAAATAATTTATAGTTAATTTTACATAAAATACAAATATTAAATTAAATTATTATAAATATAGTAAAAGTAATTTTGTTATAATTATTCTTGACTATTATTCGCATTATTTTACCAATAAAATAAAGAGAAGGGTGAGTTTTAAAAGTCAAATTAATTTTAATTATTTTTAATTAGACTAATTAAACTATTTTACAAAAAGTAATTTAAAAAGTTTTTTTAATCGAAATAGTTTTCGAGTTTTTTGATTTTTAAAAATTTGACTTCAACAGAAAAATAAAGAGAAACTTAAATATCCAGAAATTAATTCAGACCCTTAACGATATTATGTTAAAATTTTTTTACAATTAAATAATTTAATAAATTTAATTTTAATAATAATTAGAACTGAGCTTTTGCATTTAGAAATTTTTTAACTTGCAGTTAGCAATAATTTGGATATAAATTTAATAATGGATAATATAAACCATGAATGTTATACCTTATAAATTAATGTTTAACAATGAACTTCTAGAAAGTTGCTAAATTGTACCAACGATGCGGCCATGTTAATTAATTAAACTTTGGATTTCATTTATTCAATAGCTGTCCATCACTTCCACCAATTGGTGTCTTTATTCTATCAATTCGTCTTCGACTCAAACGCTTTCTATTCGGTCCGCAATTTATATACATTTTTAGCATAAAAACCAATTTTTTAAGTTTATTTATTATTGTTTTCTTTATAAATGAGTTTATATTTAGTTTTTAAATACAAATAAAATTCAAATTTAATCTTAATATCAATTTTGGGAATAATTATTGCATTAATATTGAGTCAAATATCGAAACAATAATAGCGTTTAAGAACTCATTTGTCGTAAATTAAACATTCATTTAATGTTCGATCGATTCGGACTAAACACTCACTAAACAACTGTCGACTCAATTGCAATCAGAGCTCTCCCGATCTGAGAGCACCCGTAGATCTGTCAGAAATCACTCGGTTAGCCAGTCCTGCCTTTAATGTGACGGCTCTAGACATCCGTACGACTGGCCATTAAATTCCAAACAATTATTAATTTAAAGTTTGTATTCGATCTAAACATTTGTAAAGTCGAGTGCTTTTAGAGCACAGGGAGGCCGAGGAGAGTACAGGAACCAAACGTAAGGAAAGAGCGATTCCAAAGTTTAGAGAAATCTGAAGGCAGAGCCGAACCCACACTCGAAGACAACACTCCGGACAACAACACCGATACGGGTCGAGAGCACCGGCAGTGGCGGCACTGCTCGTTAACTGTGAGTCAATCGCTGGTCAGTTATGGACCGAATCTATCGTTTCGAGAGTCGACTAACGCTATGGAGAGACCGAACGCCAGACTATGAATACAATTATTAATATTATTTGTATTTAGACTTAAATTAATTTGAATTTAAATTATGTTTTAATCAATTATTTGTTTATTTTTTATTCTATTTTATGTTTTTGTAAATAATAATAAAAATCTAAATTCAATTCAAAGCGTATTTTTTAATAATTAATTTAAAGAAATTAATTGTAATAAATATTTCCATTAACTGGTGTTTCGTGTATTGAGTCGATAGCGAGTGATAACAATCCTAATACAGACTCGAATAGCTCTGATATCATCTTTCGTATGAATTGAGTTACGTCTGAACCCATGAATAACACATTGAATACACATTACAAGCATTCGATAAAAAGGCGTTTAGTTTTCATACTTATATAAAATTTAATAAAAAATTGCGAAAAATTATTTAATCATAATTTAATTACAAAAAATTACAGTTTTTACTAATTATAGTATACGTAAGATAATTAACACAACGCTATGAATAAGTAAAGAGAAACAAGATATTTACAACAATACATTTATTATTAAGTAGTTTAAATTTTTAAATATATAAAACAAGTTTGCTTAAATTTTAACACCTCAAATCTCCATAAAATTGATTTTATTGCACATCATTATAAAATAACAACTTTACACAAGAGATAGCGATATGTTATCCATTAAACTGTAATAATGTTGGAGAGTCGTTTAATTAATAGATATAATACAAACAATTAAATCAAAAATTAATTTATATTTTATTTGATTTTTAAAACGAATACAAAATTAATTTAAAATTTTTTATTTTATTCTTCTTTTATTAATTTTACAGGTTTTTTAAAAATAAATATTTTAATTAATTTAAAACTCTAAACTAGGCCTTGGTAAAATCTAAGAGTTCAAAGTGTGAGTTAGCTTGTTTACTGATTATTAAACATTAAAAAACAATATATTTGCAATAAATTACGCGATTCAGTCTAGTTAACTTGTTTTGTATTTGTAAACAAACAGCAAAAAACTAACAAACACATTGAACTCTTAAGATTTGCGCTTTACTACTCTAAACTATAAGGTCGGAAAATGAGTTTCCGAACTGCCGTTTCAAACAATCGGTGCAATCAATAGCCAAATAATGTTGTTCTTTAACCGAGTATTCAAATGTAAAGTATAGCTAATCTTTTACTATTATATATTGTTTTTTACTAAATATTGATAAACTATTTTTTACTTAAATTGAAATATCTATTAATTTTAAAAAGAAAATAGCTAGATAAAATAGAATCTATAAAAGAACAATTAATTAAAATTTAAAATAATTGTAAACAAAACAAAATCAATACTTCATAACATTTGTAGTAATTAATGATAAATAGTTTCCAACACCAGAAGCCAATTCTCTTATCGCTTAATTTTTCCGTAAATGACATTATTTTTAATTAAATAATTAAAATCAAAATGAATTGAATGATAAGTTATAATAAACTGAAAATAAAATTTAGAAAGTTAAAAAATTATTTACTCAATCTAATGAACGTTAGATTGCAATAAATCAATAAAAATAATTATTTTTAATTTTTTATAAATATTTTAATAAATTATTTTATGTAAATATATTTACTAATAATAACAGACTGTTTAATATTATAAATAAATTAATTAAAAGAAAATTTTGCATGCAATTATATTTAAAGTAAGCAATTATATTCATAAAATAATATTACTTTACTTACATTTATTATAATTCTTAAAATGATAACTTTGTTTCTAAGAAATTTTCTATCATGAATATGTTTTACATTTAAACTATTGAATAGTTTATATGTTTTATTCAATTCATAATTGACTGAAGACGCAATGTATAAAATAAATATAAATTGAAATAAATATATTATAACAGCATAACAAACAATAATTCTGTTAATTATATTTAAATTTCCAAATAAAAAACCATAAATTAAAAGTGTGCAAGATGTTCCTGATAGTAGCCAGTTAATTAATAAATATTTGGACTAATAGCTAGTGTTGTAGTCATCAATTTCTATGTATATTAAATTCAAGTTATTTATTGTATAAACAAAATAACCAAAATTAAACTTTTGTTTTGTTTTGACTATATTCGACAATTTATTATTAATTCTTTGAAATTTGATTTTTAAATAAACTCCAATTAAATAAAAATAAATTAGCAAGCAAACACTAAATCCATGATAAATATACGTAAACAAACTTAAATTAATTGTTTGTGGAATACCATAAATTAAAATTTCAATCCAGGTACATTTTAAAATATATGGCAATAAACAGTAAAGTCCAATTGTGTATGACGATGACAAAATTAATTTTAAGATATAAACAAGATGTTTTGCCCGTTTTGCTAATAAAATTGCATGTTTAATGTTGTAAATGCCAATAGCTTGAGGTGTAGATTCTCCTGATAACATTCCAAACAAATTTATAAATGTTTGTTTTATATTGTTCTTATAAATATAGTAAGATAGAGCCTGGTATAAAATAACAATAATTGCTACACATATTAAACTTAAATTCATATAATGTGTTACTCCTTGTAAGTGATTAAAATCACCCAAAAGTATGAATAAGTATTCGTTATCTTTTGGAATAATTAATGCTATAATTGTTTTGATTATTACAAAAATATTGATAAATAAGATAAACATTGGATTACAGAATCGATTTCTTTTTATTTGATTATTTGGACAGTTTAGTGATAAACCAATTTTGTATAAATAATGTTCGAAATGTGGCACGGTTAAATAATTAGGTATTGGTTTGTCAATATCAACTGTATTCATTTTAAATAGTTTGTACCGTAATATACAATTACAGATAATTCTATTTTAAACTAACAATGACAATATTTTATAATACGTGTTTGAATTTTAAAAACTTTGCAATTAACATTTAAACTAAAACTTTTGAATAATTAGTTGAAAACTTAATTAAATATTTTTTAATGAAATGGAAAACTAGCAATAATAATTTATGTCAATATTTAAACATAGAATATTTTAATTGAATAAAAATTTTTATAATTATTATTTTGCAGATAATTTATATCTATTTTTATAAAAAGCAAATATTTAATTAAATTAAAACAAATTTAATGATCATATCATAATCACTAATTACAAGTGTCTTCCAAAAAATAATATGCAAGGCAAAAGTCGGGAAAATTAAAAATATAAATCATAATATATAATTCATTTGTAAAAAATTATTTTAGGAAAAAATTAATTCTGTTATATATAAATTAATATTAAAAAGTTTACAACGGTTAAAAACTAAATGCATAATTAAAATAAAATACACAGTAAATGATTAAATTTGTTTTACTAGCCTGTTAAACAATTATATTTTTTATATTAATTATATTTAAATTAAAATCAAATATATATTTAAATTTTATTAGTAGTAGATAATATAAAAAACATATTAAATTAAATTGTTTCTATATTTTTGCTACACCGGACTTTTACCGCGCATATTACTGTTTGGAACGTTTAAAGGACATTGCTAATTAGTAATTAGTAATTACAGTCAAACCGCTGTTTTTGTGAAATCCTGTTTCTGTAAACTTTTTATTTTTATAAAATCAAATTTTTATAAAAGAGAATTATTTTTTATGAATTTATGTTTTTATTAAGTATTCGAATTTGTGAAGTATTTAACCAAATAATTTGTATTCAAGACTTTATAAAATAATACTATTTTTATACAAAAAAAAATTTAAGACAAACTATAATAATAATTAATGTTTGTGTAAGTCTGGGTTTGTACGATATGTACAATCAAGCCAATGTTATAATTATTATTTTAAACTAATAACGAATGTTTAACTTTTAAAAACTTTGCAAATAACATTTGAACTAGAACGTTTCAATAATTATTTGAAAACATAATTATTCATTTTTTTAAATAAAAAGAATGTTTAATGGAAAATTAGAAATATTAATTTTAATTAATATTTAAAAATAATTTTTTTTCTAGTTAAATAACAATTCTAAAATTATTATTTTGCAAATAAATTATAGTTATCTTTACATAAAATACAATCATTTAATTAAATTATTATAAATATTGAGAAGGAATTCGAATGTATATGTATTTATTAATCACAACTTTAATTGATTTTATACTTCTATTACTAATTGATTGTTATTTTGAATTATGAGTCTAATTTACGACTAACTAACTCTAGCTCTAACTCTAGCCTAACTCGCATAGAGTGCAATCCTATTGCATACATTCTATACATTCCTAATGTGACGCTCTTCTTCACTTTAATGCCTACAGTTTTGTATGCATTGATTTGTATGCTTCACTTCGTTTACAATTCTCTAAATGTTTAAAAATTGTTTTTTGTGCTTAACTTTATCCACTGATTGCTGACTCCACTCATCCACTTCTGCAACGCTCACTATCAACCGGTTAACACCCGAATAGTCTTGAGGTAACAATTTATTGAAAATATTCTTATTAAAATTATCCTTGATTACTATTTGCATTGTTTTACCCATATAATTAAATTAAATTAAAAAAAAATAATTATTTATATTTTACATTTTAATTATACATTCAAGTGTTAATCAGAGCAAATTTTCGGACGTTATCAAATTGTTGCAAGTGCTATTTTTCAAGATTGTTTTATAATTATTTTATTTTTATAAAGTAACTATCTACTAAAATACAAAAATCAAGTAATAAAAATATAAAAACTAATGATACAGTTTACATTTAAGTAAAATAAACAATTTAAAACCTTGAATTCGTTATTATTTATAGAATCAAGATAGAAATAAAAATAATCAATTTTATGTAAATTTATAATATTTTGTTTATATTTTAAGCTTTGATTATTATGAGTCATAATTTATAAGTTATAATTTATAACAAACTAGTTTAGCTATAAATAAATAACTTTGTTATTTTCACATTTAAATCACATGCTAATTAAAATTCTGATATTTTATCAAGTTTATATTAATATTATACATTTTTATTGAAGTAAATAAGTTAATATTTTGTTGAAATAAAAACTTTTGAAACTTTTCATCAATACAACAAAGTTAAAATTTTCAGACGATTAAACAAACTAGATGTAACTATAATTAAAAAGAGCTATTGTTAAGAATAATTATTTAAATTAACCTATCAGATATATGTAAAATTATGTAATTGTTTTTGTTTATTAAAAGACAATCAAATACAAGACATTAGAAATGATGACAATTCTGGCGACAGTTTTGTTGATAGCAATAGTGGCGACGATTGGCAACACTTCTGCCAATAATGACAACAATTCTCCCAAATCTATACAAAAACAATCGGTTCGACCGACGAAGAGATATGAGTTTAAAGAGTCGGACGGTTTCCAACAGGGAATGCAGGTATTCCAGTTGGATCGGCAGCTCAATAAGGAGTATTATGCGACCGATACCCCCAACCGGTGGGTATTTATCGACTCCTCCGGTGGCGTCAAAGTTAAGGAGGTATGGGATTACGAGCAGTTGGGAAAGGAGAAAACCATTGACTTCTGGGTCTACGCCATCAGCTTTCCCATCAACGGTAGGCTTTGCTTTAATTTCAAACAATTTGTTATAAAATGGACTAATTTTAGCTTTAATTGGAATCAATACCTAAGATCTAAAGCGACAGCGGATTGTAATTCACGTAAAGGATGTGAACGACGAGAAGCCGTACTTCATTAACCGGCCGCTCCCAATGCAGGCCGTAGTGCCACTAAACGCCTATCCCGGGACTCCCGTTTTCAAACTAGAGGCACGCGATCCGGACACTGACCACAACATTCATTATTTCTTGATTCGCGACAGTAGTGAGTGTTTGACTTAATTTAATTTTCGAATTATTATTATTTGAATTGAAAGGCAACGGAAGGTTTGAAGTCGACGAACGTAGCGGTCAAGTGCACACCCGAAGCGCCGAACCTTTTATACTCGACAAGGAATATGTGCTTTACGTGACAGCCGAGGACCAGAACGGGCCGACCGGTGATGGCCAGTTCCAGTCAACCAAAGAGGAGCGACTTTCCATTATTGGAGGCAAAAGGCGGCCGCAGTTCTATACATCAGTTCGATATGAAGCTACCATTCCTGAGAACCAGAGGGTGGGCTCTGATATTATTGAGATTAAAGCCAAGTCTTTCGCCGGTATAGACATTAGATATATTATACTGAGTTACCAGGGCACCGACTCCGGTGCTTTCAAACTGGACAGGACTACTGGTATGGTCACACTGGCCAAACAACTCGATTATGAAGCGCTAAGACAACAGAAATATTATTTTATGATTTTGTACGCACTCGAAGACTTGGGTGGGTATGGCCTCGGATCGAAACAAGGAATCGCACTGATAGTCAATGTGACGGATGTCAACGATAATGCGCCGCGTTTTCAGTTAGCCAAATATCAGGCGCACGACATTGATGAGGACATAGCTATCGGCACTTCCATTCTTCAGGTGTCGGCCAGTGATTTGGACACTGGAATGAACGCCGAAATTGTCTACTCTTTAGATCGCAAAGAGTTTATAATCGATGAAAACGGAATTATTTATTCGAATAAACGACTCGACGCCGACATAACCAACACTTATGTACTCACCGTTAAGGCGACCGATAGAGGCGAGCTTCCGATGACCGGAACCGCAACGGTTCGGGTCTACACATCGAACAAAAACGACGAAACGCCTCAATTCAGTCAAGACGTCTACACTACGAATGTCGACGCAAATGCCGGACCCAATACTCTGGTCACTAGAGTCGTCGCCACCGATAAAGACGGCGATAATATTTACTTCGGGTTTATCGGCGGCCGAACCACTTCCGGAATGTTTACTATAGAGGAGCGGACGGGTGTTATTCGACTGATTTCGGGAAATATAGATTTGGATAAAGACAAATACGAGTTGAATGTGACGGCCAGGGATGATGGTTCGTGCTGTAAAAATGGATCCTTGACTACGCATATCAGCACTGCGTTAGTCGTTGTCTATATTACTCATGTCAACTTTAAACCAGTTTTTGAAGAGTGCACTCGTTATGCGCCCCAAGTAGAAAAGGGGGCGCCCAGTGGGACACACGTTGTAACTGTAAAAGCTACCGATCAGGACAACGGTTACAATGGACAGCTCAGGTATTCTATCGTTCAACAGTCCAACCAAAGCGAAACTAACTTTCTTGTCGACGAAGTGTCCGGAGATATAAAGACTAACAAAGTGTTTGACCGCGAGGTAGACGACAGCCGCTTTGTCATCGTTACAGTCAAGGTAGTCGACAGGGGGGCGCCCCCTCTCGAAGGCGTTTGTTCTATTAAGGTATTGTCGACTAATTGATTTGTTTTGCAAAAGATTTTGCAAATATTTTGAATGTATTTTTAGGTCGAAATAACTGATATTAACGATAATTCACCGATTTTTGATCGACAAGAATATAAAGAGAACGTCAAACGAGACACTCCAGTCCACACCAATATATTGAGGGTCTCGGCCTCTGACGGAGACGCCGGCTATAACGCCGCCATTACTTACAATCTAACCGCTTCTAACGAAAGCACAGACATTGAGTACTTTTCCATTAACGCCGACTCCGGTTTGATTGTACTTAAGAAGTCTCTGGATAGGGATCAGTACCACTTGAGGGCTATCGCGAGAGACAAAGGGTTGCCACCGAACAACGCATCGGTAGAAATAGTGTTTGATGTGGTCGACAGTGCCAATAGATCTCCCGTTTGGGATCAACCCATTTATGGACCGATAGTCATACGGGAGAACGTGTATGTGGGCCAGAAGGTTATATCCATCAAAGCCCAGTCAGGCATTCCGGACAACCCAACTGTGTTTTACTCTCTAATGAGAGGCGGAACAGAACAGACCAACAAAAGGGATAGTTTTTACTTAATTCAAAGATATGATAACGACATGACTTGGGCCGACATTTATGTTAATAATCGACTCGATTACGAAAACATTCAACAATACAACCTAACTGTGCGCGTCCAGAACAATGGTGATCAACAAATGGCATCTGAGGCAACCGTTTATATAGTACTCGAAGACGTTAACGACGAGATCCCGGAATTCATTGAACGGGAAGAGGCGTCTGTGTTAGAGCACATGCCTCCCGGCACTAGAGTAACTCAAGTACAGGTTATCGATAAAGACGGCACGTATCCCAACAACAAAGTCTATTACGGAATCCAATCAAAGGACGGAAGCGATAAATTTTTTGCCATAGATCGCGAAACCGGAGAAATATATACGAAAACGGAGTTCGACAGAGAAGAGCGACAGTCCTACGCTATACTCGTGCGCGCAGAGGACGGCGCCCTATTCGACAAGCCTTACATGAAATCCAAAGAAACAAATTCTGGTTTAATTTGATTGTTGTGATTGCAATTGTATTTTGTATTTATATTATGTTAAATATGATTTAGAGACAAAATACATTCGAATTAGGATTAGAGACGCGAACGACAATCCGCCCTATTTTGGTCAACAGTTATATGAGGCTGAAATCGAAGAAGACGAAGACATTGGCCACACAATCATCACTGTGACCGCCACAGACAAAGACGAATGTAAGTTAAAAATGAATAGTGATCACTTAAGATTTAGTGCAGACTTTAGCTCTTAAAACCTGCTTAGCCTCCAAACTCCGTTACGAGATCAGCCAGGGCAACCAGGGTAGTGTGTTTGCCGTCAATAATCAGACCGGAGACATATATCTGGCCGGGCATCTCGATTACGAAACTCGAAAAGAGGTAATGTATTTGAGATTATGAGTAAATGTTTTGTTTGGTTTGGTTTGTGTTCGGCGCTTGAATCGACTGTCAGTCGTACCGTCTTGTAAACTAAGTTTTGTCAGAACTGACTATTTATTATAGTTTAAACCCCGATTGGCTGCGTTCGACAACGAGAATAAAAACTACAAAACAGTTATCATCACTGTGCTATTTAAAATGAGTAATCATTGTTACCTCGCACTAAGTTTTTCTATTAAACGTCAAATATATTATTATTTTATTCAGAGATTCAGAATGTCGGCCGATCTAGGGGGGGGGGAGGAGTCAGGCAAGGGATTTAAACATTTTTGGCTAAAATCCTAGGGGGTAACAGAAAAGGTATTTTTTCAAAAACCATAAATAACTCATATATTTATTATAAAATTTTGCCTAATTTGACGGAATTTAAACCGGACTTAGCACCTATTTTGGTCAAAACATTACCGGCTGCCAAAGTTGAGGGGTTACCTTTTTGCGTATCAAATGTTAGAAGCGGATATAATGCAACGTTTAAATGCCTAAAGGTTAATCTGAACATAGGTCACACCAGTGTCGCTACTTGTCTATGTCAAGTTTATGTAAAATGTATTGTAATTTACTGTATGTAGTGATGGCTTGCCTGCATGGTTGTAATAATGGCTTGTTTGTATGGCTTGCTTGCATTGTTGTCAATATCATTACATTCAATTCATTTACATAAACTTGACATAGACAAGTAGCGACACTGGTGTGACCCATGTTCAGATTAACCTTTAGGCATTTAAACGTTGATATAATGCCAATTTTCAAAATCAGGGGAATATTTATTTGATCAATCTCTGATTATATTATAATTTATAACTTATCATTCATATAAAAGACGTGAACGACAAGTGATCCACTCTTGGTAGGTCGACATATGAGAGTGGATCACCGAAGAGGCCGACAGTTTGCTCTTGTTTATTGTTCGATGTTTACACTGAAAATTTGATTAATTTTCGATTTTTAGCTGATTTTTGGATCTAAATTATTTGAAACACTAAGCACGAGTTTATTGCATGAAAGTTGGTTTTTAACTTTTTTTTGTTACCCCAAATTCCATTTCCATCACATGTAGTACGAATTAACTGTCGTCGCTTCAGACACTTTACGTGAAACTCAAACCAAAGTCAGGATTAGTGTCGAAGACATTAATGATTTGCCGCCAAAGTTCGATCAGAGCTCATACGAGACCACAATTATTGAAGAAGACTCCGTAGGTCTCCCGAAAAGCATTTTGAAGGTATTGTTCCTTAAAAGTCCAATCGACTTAAAGTCACTCAAAGACATTAATATTTAATTTATCTTTAGTTTAATTATTTTTGCTTCGAATCAATTGAAATGAATTCAGTTCTATGTCTATCACTATTTGTATTTCAATTTCGATTAGAACTCAAATATTAATCAAATAATTGAATAATTAGGTGACGGCCATAGATGGCGATCGGGATTATCCGCAACAAATCGTTTACTTCCTTAGAGGTGAGGGCATCGATGACGACGAGCCGACGAATAGCAAGTTTGCTATTAATATAACAAACGGAGAAATATATGTTTTGCGTCCACTCGATCGGGATCTGCCGACTGGACGCTCGCAATGGCGGCTCACAGTGTCTGCTGCGGACGATGGCGGCAATGGATTAGTCGGTTATGCGGATGTGTTTGTGAACCTGAAGGACATCAATGATAACGCGCCGTTCTTTCCATACAATACATATAAGGGGACTGTGACCGAGAACGGAACGGCAGGTATGACTGTAATGACAATGACGGCCACCGACTACGACGATCCGAACGAAGCACTGAACGCGAAGATCAAGTACTCTATCAAAGAGAATGAGGTGAACAGAAAAGGGGAACTCATTTTCACTATAGACGAGAAGACGGGAGTCGTTTCAACCGCTGTTTGTTGTTTAGACAGAGAAATAATTCAACGGGACTTCACAATCAAAGTGGTAGCGACGGACGGCGGCGGTCGCACAGACATCGAAACCGCTTTCATCAAAATCAAAGACATCAATGATATGCCGCCGAAGTTTACGAAAAAGGAGTGGCTGGCTGAGGTGGACGAGACTGAAGGGCACGACCTGCCCAGAGCGCCCATTTTGATAATGGATGTTAATGACGGGGATCTACTCGAAACCAATCGGTTTAGTTATAAAGTGATTGACAATGCGTTCGGTGCCGACAAGTTCATAATGGTTACCAACTCAGACGGCACCGGTTCTCTAAAAGTGGCCAAACCTCTAAATTATAGCGATTTGCAGCAGAGGTTTGGCTTTAATATAACGATATCGGTCAGTGACAACGGGGAAGAGTCGATCGATACATATCACGTTGACTATGCAAAAGTCAGTGTTAGGTATGGGTTGAATGAGTTATCAATTTATTGTTTGAAATAATTGTTTAATAATTATTCGAAATTAATTGAAAGATTGCGAGAGATTAAGAACAAGAAACCGATTTTCGAAAAGCCTAACATTGAGGTGACTGTTCTCGAAGACTCGAGCGAAGGCACGCTTTTGGCTACATTTACGGCTACCGATCCAGATAAGGGCGAAACGTCTAACATCTGGTACCAAATCGATTGGAGGTCCGACCAGCGCCAGCAGTTCAGTATTGACCAAAACGGTGTCGTTAAGATCAAACGTATGCTCGATAGGGAACAAACGCCTCGACATCAGCTCAAGATTCTTGCCTTCGATGATGGCGTACCTCCCAGGCTTGCAACGGCTACTCTCACTGTAGTGGTCGGGGATATCAATGACAACGCACCGCGATTTCTGAAGGACTACAGGCCCGTCATCACTGAACATAGCTCTCCCGGAAAAGTCGAAGAGATATTAGCCACTGATGATGACTACCATTTCAAAGGCAATGGTCCGCCGTTTACGTTCCAAATGGATCCGAACGCTCCCGACATAATCAGTGAGTACTTTGATGTCCAGTACGACCCTATGGGTGCGAATGGCGACGGAATGGCTATCGTTTGGTCGAAGAAGGAGTTCGATAGAGAAAAACAAAAAGAATATTTGGTTCCGATTGTCATCAAAGACAGCGGTTATCCATCAATGACCGGAACGAGTACTTTGACTGTAATTATCGGTGACATAAACGACAATCGTATGCACTCCGGAAGCAAAAACATATTTGTCTATAACTTGATGGGTGAGTCTCCGGCCACACAAATCGGTAGAGTTTACGTCGAGGACTTGGATGACTGGGACTTACCGGACAAGACGTTCTTCTGGGAGGGAAACAGTGCTCATCCGTTGTTCGATCTAAACCCTAACGACGGGATGATTACAATGAAAAACGTGTCGAACGGAGAGTATGTCTTAAAGTTCATAGTATACGACCGGAAACACACTCAAGAGGTGGCGTCAAATGTAACTGTAGTGGTGCGAGAGATCACCAAAGAGGTCGCTTACAAATCGGCTTCTATTCGCGTGACCGGCATCACAGCCGAAGACTTTATTGGCGAACGACAGGTGCCCTCTATGTACGACCAGTTCAAAGACGTGTTAACCCGGGTGTTGAAGATTGAGAAAAAGAATTTGGATGTGTTTAGTGTGATCACAAAACAGGAAAGACCGCCGATAATGGACATCAGGTTTGTGGCGCACGACTCGCCCAACTTGGACGACGACATCCGTTTGAACCAAAGAGTTATTGAAAGCGAAGTCGGGCTCAACATAACATTAGTCGGAATCGACGAATGCCTCGAAGAGAACATCCAATGCGAGGGAAGTTGTCATAATTTTTTGGAGATTAATCCGAAGCCGATTGTGGTGAACGCGAACCGAACCTCATTAGTCGGCGTCAACCTACGGGTGCAGCCAAAGTGCATCTATTTCGGGTATGACTAACACGAAGAGGAAACCGAAGACTAAAAACAATTCCAAAGATTTTGATAAAATTATGTCAATTAAATATAATACAAATTAATAATTATATTAAAATAATGTAACCAATACTAGCATTTTTAAAGCATTATATTTGTAAAAGAGTTTAAAATTTTAGTTAGTTTAGAAGAAATTTAAAGTAGCTTGCTAGATTAAAAACCAAAGATTGATATATAAATATAAAAATATATTTATATAAAAATTTTTACAACTGTTTCATTAAAATACAATTTAATTAATTACTTAAAACTGTAGACATCGTATAATTGGATAATATAATAATTTTTTAAAATTATAGGTTTTAATCAAATCTCAAAAAAGTTTATTTTAATTTGCTTTTCATTCCAAGCGATATATTTTGAAACTTAAGTTTGAAATGTAAAAGAACATCATAAGTTCTTCCAACATAGCTAACTGTTCCAATTGTATGCGCTCTGCCATTTAGATACTGAATAAATGAAGAGCCAGAGTCGCCTACAAATAGAATTTGTTAAATGTTAAATGCAAATTTGTAAAATGCACATATATAATTGTATAAATGTTATCATGTTTATGCAAAAAACCATGCTATGATTTGTTTCCAATCCGAATGCGTTCTATCAATACCTATATATAGCCGAAAGTAATTATTTCTTAATTTTATGATTTAGTTTAAACCAAGATTGTCAAGTAACATTTGTAAAATCAAACAAATTATCAACAGGTAATTTTAATTGTTAATTTAATTTGTTATAAAAATTTATAAAAATATTGTTTGAGCTTGAAAAAAATTATGAGAGGAGATTAATAAAAAGATTGATAAACTAATTTATTTAAATAAACAACAAACTATATATGTGAATACACATAAGCAAGATACATTTTAAATATGAAAATACGATTTTAAATTTAACATAAATTCACAATTTTGTTATTACTGATTATATTCATGAAATAAAATTTTATTTATAAACAAATATTAACGATAATTATAAACCTTTAGATTTAAGTTGTCTTAATTAAATATAGAAATAGTACCACATATGTTTAATAACAGTATATAACGCAACAAGCTGTAATATTTTAAAAACATAAAATTTTATTTTTATTATTACAAGAATATTAAACTTTATAAGGTTTAGCAAACATATAAATTCATTTATATTTATAAAATCCAGAGTTTTTAAAAATAAATTGAGTAAATAAGTTTACAAGATATATTTATAAAAATATTGATATTCAAATATTAAATATATTTTATAATTGTTTAAATAATAAAAACAAAAACACTGTATAATTACAAAATGTGGTTAATTTTATTATAAATTTAAATTAAGTTTTAGACTAGTTTATTTTAATTTGGTGTTCAATCCAATCGATATATTTTGAAACTTTACTTTGAAATGAAGAAGGAACATTCTTTAGTTTACCGCCTCTAATAACTGTTCCAATTGTGTGCGCTCTGCCATTTAAATACTGAATAAATGAAGAGCCAGAGTCGCCTACAAATAGAATTCCTTAAATGTTAAATGCACATTTTAAAATTTTACATATATAATTATAGCTATAAGTTTTAAAAATTTTAATTGCAACATTATTAAATCAATTTTATTGATGTACAAAAGTTGATAAAATCATATAAATTAAGAATTTCAAATTTTAATTACTTTTAATTGTCCATTTACAAATATATAATTAATAAACCTAAAGCTAAATAGAAAGTTTCAGTTTTATTAATTTTGCCAAATTAAACTTAATTGTTGTTAATTAGACTCATTGAAGTATTCTACACAAAGTAATTTTTAATTCAATTATATTGCAAGTTTTTGATTTTTAAAAATCTGATTTTAATAAAATAAAAAATTAAGAAATATAAATAATTGGAAATATATTTTGACTCGGCTACACAACGATACTGAGTTTAAATTTTTTTTATTGGTATTTAAACTAATATAGATTTAAAATAAAATGTACTGACTAAACAGTTTATAATTTTGTCTGATATCAAAATCTAACTCATTTACACTTTTTAGAAATACCGTATTTTAATGCTATTTTATTTATGTTAAAAATATAGCAAAATAAAGAAATGTGTTTCAAAATTAAACAAAAATTTTCATATTATTTTCGGATCTTCGGATCCAGGTCTCAGATCAGATCCGATCCGACTTTTCTATGACACATCCGATCCGAACCGAACCGAAAATTTTTGGGTCTAATCCGATCTAAATTTCGATCCGGTCCGGTTTCAATCTCTAATTGCAACTACTATCTAAGTAAATCTTATCTTGCTTGTGACAATATAATAATTAACTCAGTTTTAACAATGCAGATTTTAAATATTAATAATGGTATTTTATTTAGATTTAATTTAAATTACCATGGTAGGGTTGTATGTAATATGATGCATTTCCTGGAAAAATGCTATACATTACACATAACTGTAAATCCGGTATAAATAAGCTTTTGTATGTCGATACTAATTCGGTATTATTTTGTTGATCAGATAAAGAATCAAAAGGCTTCCTAGGTTGTGTTTGATTTAGCATTTGATTGCATTGTTCATTAGTCAGAGCCATTCCAGTAAACTCCTGTAATAGCACTGGGCTTGAATTATTTTCCCGACCTGATCCTTTAATATTTCTACCCCAACCTGCTAATTTTGCCAAACCCGTCGGTTCGTAATTAGTTTCGGGTAAACAAATACTATTCACAATAAACCGATTGTTTTCTAACTTAAATTCAATCGGTTTCGCCGTTTTAATCAATGCGATGTCATTTAAGCCGGTAGAATTAATATAATTTTCGTGAGGTATCTTTTTACCAACGTCAATTAATGTTGTGTTTGTATTGCCTGTAATCTCCAATGAATTCGAACCAATCAGTAATCCAAGTGACTCATTTATGCTAAAAGTTTGAAATTTTAATTTTGCAAAATTAATAAAATTATCAAATAATAAATTTAGTATTTAAATTAAATTTAATGATTATGCTTAAAATTTTGTTTTATTATATTAATATATTGGTAATGTTATAAGTTTTGACTAGTTACAAAATCTGAAGACAATATAAAAATTACTTAAATTATAAAATAAATAAATTATGTACAAATTAAATTCACCCATTTTATTAAATTAGTATAAAAATAATGACTAAAATTAAAAATTACTAACATTACAAAATCTTAATTATTGAATTACTGTATATTTATTAAAAACAATAATTTTTGGCTTTAGAACTACTTTAACTTATTAATATTAAAATTTTGACTTCAATGGAAATTTACCAAAATTCCAATTTTCAAAAATTAATTTAACCCCCATCCCTGAATAAGTTCTTCATAATTTTTTTTTGAACAATTTACAGTCTAACCTTGTTATAAAAAACCTTGTTATAACAAACTCCTCGATATAACAAACTAAATCTCAGGAACGGAGTACCAAAGCTATAGCTCTAATAATAAATTAACTTGTTATAACAAACCTCGTTATAAGAAATACCTTGTTATAACAAACTACTATTCATAGACCTTCTATAACAAATAGTGCTTTTTTATAACAAACAAAATATTTTACATA